>OVAP01000531.1:0-34188 GCA_900406295.1 Aurinia saxatilis
TATAGGTTCTCTATTGTGTTCATTTTAGCCGTGAACAAACCTGGTTAATCACACATGTTTTTGTAATTGTAGAATAATTTTTGAATATTTTGTTGTCATGTTCTTTTAAAACATCTATTACACATAGTCTCTGGAATTTATATGATTTATTGTTAGAAAGTGTATTGCAAAACTTATTGTCATATTGTTTTAAAATCTCCATAATTATATCTAACATAATTCTACCAAGATTTTTAATTACATTATATTAGTGTGCGTATCCTGATTTTTGTTTAGTTTTTTTTTTTATAGTTCTTATATTTATTGATATGAATCTTATTTAAGTTAATAATTTATGAATTGTGTTGGATAAGATAATTAATTATCTACAAATACGGAGTCTAATATCTTATTACAAATTAAAACGATTGTTTCAATTTCTCACCACCATGAAAATGTGAAATAATTGCTAATCATTTTGAATATTTTAGATATTTTTAAGATCAAATTTTTCATTTTCCACATATTTAATTTTGTTCATTTTGAATATATATCGTCTAAGTCCTCTTCCATTTATTTTGGTTACATTTTTACCCTAAGCTTCAAAATTTATTCTTTTCTCACTTCATTTCATATAGTTGAGGAATATTAACAGTAATAATATTTTAATGAATACATATTAGGTTGATTGAAATTTTTTTTTCTTATGCACATACCACATGAGTTGTTGATCATGCATCATTGAGTTAGGTGAATTTTTAATTACTGAAAATGATTTGATATCTTGAAGTCTTATAGTAAAATATAAATAAAATATGCAATGTATTAGTATAAATGAATTATTTTATTATTTCATGAAATTTTAATGGTATGAGTTCTTAGATTTATGTAATATAGGTAAAGTATGAACTATATTAGTTTAGAAGAATTATTAATCATGTGATTGTTTCATGGAACTATAATTATACAAGTTCCAATTTCATAATTTATAATTGGAGCAATGACTTTTCAAATTCCTTTAATCATCATGTATTAGCTATATAATTAATTAGTATAGTCAGATTTAAAAAAAAAAAAATGAAAACTAGTCATTGAAATGATGTGAAGGCTGAGTTGAATGATGAGGTGTCTTCACCAAAAGTGAGAAAAGCTTACTTTATATATATAGATAGATAAGTATATCGTTTGATGAGTTAAAGAGGGTGTAATAAAAAAAAAACAAATATAGGTTACACAAAAAAAAATATAGTGAGGGAGGGGGGGGGGGGGGGAGAATCTATATATATAAAGGAGATTTAATAACTCACGGTTTTTGTTATTGAGTTCCTTCTTGAAACGCATCAATTGCCTATATTTGTAATCTCTTTTTGACTTATATAATAAAACCTCTATAAATGGATAATGTTGGGACTTTAAAAATCGATAAATTAATAATTATTAATTTATAGAGATTTCTTTTTCTAATCTACGAATTCCCAAAATATTTCTTTATTTAAAACAAGAAATTCACTTTAAAGTTGCCACATATACTTTAAGAAAGTTATTTAGATTTCTTTTGTTTTATTGTTTACATTTTTATCTTATCTCACATTTTGTTAATAATATCAATTATCATATAAAATGGATGTTAATAACATACTTGACTATACATATGAAATTCTACATCCTAAATTTTTATAAAAATTTATAAAATAAATTACGTTCACAGTCTTTGGTATTCATGATGAAGATTAAAATGAAATAAGAATATATTTAGAAATATTTAATCGGAAAAGAACAATTATCACGTATAAAACTCTTAAAAGAAAAATTCAGATTAAGATAGTAACACCATAAAAAATTTATGCAATACAGAAAACTAGATAGTTCCTATAAGATTCTAGATTTGAGAAAAAAACTTAAAATACGAAAGTCACACATTAATAAACTATCTCAAATATTATATATATATATAAGAGAAATTCCCTAAGATACCACTAATACATCTTTTGTGGACACTTTTACCACCATGATTAAAAAGTTACAAGGATACCACTGTTTTGTATATATAAAGACTCTACTCCTTAAGCTACTTTATAATTTAAAAATATATAAATAACTCAAACAAAAAACAATTGCATTAAAATTGAAAAGAAAACAATCTCCACATACGAAGACGACTCGCGATCCGACGACGGACTACACCATCTCCGACGACGACAACGTAAAGGATTTCCGGTGAGTTTTGTGTTTAGTGATAATTGTTTTATGTAGTTTCACGAGATCTACCTTGAACTCACTAGGTTGGTAAGATCTAACTTGTAGATGAAGAGAATAGATTTAATTCGAAAGTGGAGCTTTAAGAATTTTTTATTTTAGATTAGGGATGGTTGTGGAAAAATCAATCCCATGACTAGGATATGAGCTTTAGATTTGATCTTCATTAAACAACTTTAATTGTAATGGTTCAGAGTTTAGCATTGATATACCCCAATGAATTTACAACTGAATTGCATGTTTTGGTTGATTATCGCATGAAATATTGTTGATTTAATAGTGATGTTGTTCTGCTGTGTCTAGGAAGCCATTCCTGAATATTCTGGTTATTAACTAGTAGCAGGTTTGGGCAGTTCTTCAACCTCATTAGTCATCAAATCTGGTATATAGTTTCATCTAATATACTTTTGGTGTGTATTTTCCGTGGTCTTGGTTGAATTTCGCATGAAAGGAATATGGTCGAATTAGGTAATGATGTTTACTGCTGTTTTAGGAAAGCCTTCCTAAATGTAAAAAACATCAATGAAACTTTACACAAACACTTTATCTGATATCTATCTAATCATATGAAGTTGAAACATGACATTTAGTATTGTTGTAATCATATGAACACTTTATTGTTTGTTTAGGACGGCTTTCCTAAATGTATAAGAGATGAGTGAAACTTTCTAAAAATACTTTATTTGATATCTAGCTAGTTATATACATTTACTATGAAGCTGAAAGATGACATTTATCATTTTTGTAATCATAAACACTTTATCTTGGTTTAGGAAGACCTTCCTAATTATTGAAGAGATGAGTGAAACTTTATAAAAATACTCTATCCGAAATCTTGATAGTTATTTACACATACTATGAAGCTGAAAGATGATATTATATGAACTTAATGTTAACATATTCAATGATTTTCATAATTGATAACCTTTTTCTTTTTCATAATTGATAACCTATGTGAGATAAAACCATGTTGTAGTTATTGAAATATTGGGATTATTTTTTTAGTGTTTTTTTGTCTTTTCCAGAGAAGTATGCTTGGGCTTTATTCTGTTTGTGGAGAGTGACAAGTAAATGAGAAGCTCCAATGGATTTTCTTAGTTGATACAAAAAGAGGAGCATCACTTTCTGAGGTGGATGAGAACATCAATTTCAAGAAATTAAACGAGATTGTTGCTGAAGATTTTGCAGTGAAAGAATTTGAAGTAACACTAAGTTATGTACTTCCGAGAATAAATTAACAATTTTAAAACATTTAGGAATGCCTTCTGAAATCATGTTAACCTTTTTATTTTGATATATTAAACTTTTTGCCCACTACGGTCTTTTAGGCGAGTGATGATTAGATCCATATAGCTCTTCAGAGTACTAGCAAAAGCTTTCAATCAACTTCCATTCATTAAGATCCCCATAATGATCATGGTGTTTCATATAGGAATGAATCTTATTTGTGTGTAAAGATATGATATTCATTATCTTCAAAATGTTGTCTTATCTATGGTGTCAACACTTATTCTTTCGATTATTTCATATTTCATATTTCATATGAATGATCCATGATTAACATTGATGATTATTATTGGAGGATAAAGATCCATGTTAATCATGGTTAATCCTAATAACTTTTATTTCTCAATCTTGGAAGGCTTGGATTTGTGTTTTCTAAAATTATTATAATTTAATCAAATAAATAATAAGTGGCCTTTTGTCAAGAAAAAAAAGTCAAGTAAAAAATTAGTCGTACGATTTTTTTGGTTTTCTTTTTTGGATTCTCAAAATCAGTTACCGATATAATTTGAAAAGAAATTTGAATGAATTATAAATCCAATAAAATTATTTTATACAAAGATTAATTGGGCAATTAACTCTAAAATGTGAAATTTGAGTAGAATAATATTACACAAAGATTTGCAGTTCTTAATTCGCAATGCAGTCCTGACATGCAAAAGCGCTAGTGCAAGACAAATGCTCTGATTATTAATCAGTGATTAATTGTGTTTACACAATTCCATTTATATAACTTGTCTAACAATGATGGAACACTACCCAAATTTTATATGGAAGTTTCCTTTGACCAAGTTTCCTCTTATTATTTTCTTCGGGATGTGGTGATAGGCTTTTTGACCCAATCATTCCAATGGGTTAACTTGGGCCACAAAAAATATTGATGGAAAGCTTTAAATCTTAGTCTGTTTTTGATTTTGTAGAACTCCCAATCGCTACACGAGCTTTGCTTCATCGATTCCTAGAGAAGAGAATACGCATGATAACAGCTTAATGTTACTTCTACTTCTGACGTGGTTCCACAATTTGTTGTTGTTAACCTAGTTTCTTAATGAAATCTTCCTAACTTGTTACATGATTACATCAAAGGCACCATACCAGGTAGGCGGTTCAGCCGAAGCGTCTTCCATGCCTCCAACTTGAGATAACACGACTTGGCTTCGGGTAGCAGTAATATTTGAGATTGCTTGATGATCCATTTGTGACATAGAAATACCAAGGATTCTCCTCCTTTGTTCATTTTTTATGTAAACCACGCTTTAGTAGATTTGTTTGTTCAATGCTCCAAAAACTCAGTATATTGTATCAAAGTAATCTTATAGCGATGGTTATTTGCTTTTTGTGCTTTTAAGCCATTATATTTGTCTATAATCCTTTACTCGATGCCCTAGTAGGTAAATGATTCATAGAAATGGATGTTTTTATCTGTTCTTCTAACCCGTTCTTAATACCCCACTTGAAATAAGGCTTCCCACCAGTCCCATTTGATTCGAACATTGCACGATCCTATTCCCAAAATTGCAGAAGAAAGAAGAAGATACACAACATAAGAACCTTCACCCACAAAATCAATCTACCCAAAACACCCAAATCTCTGAAACCCTCAAAAACTTGAAAGAAACAGGCATAGCATACATAAACTCCAACCAAAAGCAACAAATCTCAACATTCTGTGAGTTTATATTTTCTAGAACAAAGTATAAAAGGGTTATATACCTAACAGAAGGAACATAACTTTTATAATACTACGTGTCAGCTACTTTTTAATTGATAAGAATGCTATGTGTACCTAAATTTTAATAAGATAACTCAAAGTGATAACTTACAATCCAAGAGAGATCCATTACACTCTCGAGTAGTTGTTCGAGTAGTTTCCAGTGCTCATCAGAGAAGCAAAACGGTAAGAGAGACGACTGCACTTGGTCATGGCCTCTGCAACCACATGAACTAAGCTTGTCAAATTTCCTCTCCCATTACCAATAATCTCTGCAATGGAGTTGTTCTGCTTTCAAAACTGAATAAATTAGAGCAGGAGTAATAGGAAACGTTAAAGTAATAAAGTGGAGATAGTTGGAAAGATACTCACGATCATCTTTAGCTAGTCAAACCATAGAAAGATACTCGCTCAATTTTCGTACAGAGAATTTTTAGCATTTTATTCAACATTTAAGCTACTTCATCAAGCAAATAGCTACACTAAACATAAACCATTAACTTCTTGTGTCAATATCAGTTCTTATTTTATTCAACATTCGAGCTACTCACCAAGCAAATTGCTACAACAAACATAAACCATTAGCTTCTTGTGTCAATATCAGTTCTTAACAGATTTAGGCGTGATCCAAGCACACCTGCTCCGACCATCAGCGAAGCAGTCATCATTACCGGTTTACCACCACCCTTCTCCTCATCTTTCACACTACTCTGCTTCCCCACAGACTAAAAAGACCACAAATCTGTAACGCTACAGTTATAGGTGATTTCCTATTAACACCTCACCGAGTATATTGGGATTATCAACCTCTTACAAAAGGTGTAAGGATAACACGGCTAAACACGTTCCCATGCTATATGCGATAGCCGAATCAAAACTCTTAGGTAGCAATAGATTTTAAAGCACCAATCAACAAACCCATTACATAGTACACATCAAGAAAAAATGAGCAACAAAAGCACGTTAGCAGATACACAAAACTCAAAAATCTAGACCAGTTCTCTATAAAACCAAGTTAGCAGATACACCAAACTCGAAACTCTAGATCAATCACCACAAAAACCAAATCAATCTGGTGGCAACGAATCAACCCAAAATCTCTGGAATCGACGTATTTACATGAAAATAGCATGTTCAAACCCATAAACATATGCAAAATCGAATTAAATGATTCATAAACGTGGAATTTGATCGAATAAAATGATTTATACGCAAACATATGCAAAATCGAATCCTACAACATATGCCAATCAATTTGTCATTTCATTTCTTATATGTCAATCAATAAACCGGTTAGATGCGATCGGGCCAAATCTCGGTTTTCTTATTCTGAATGAATCTGAGAAATTCGAAAGAGGAGATTGTAGAGAAAGGAACAACCAATCGGAAGTGATTGAAATCAACATAAAACCTCTAAAATGAATGAATTTATTAGGGCATTACGATTTCAGAAGAAGAATGTTTTGAAGAATGAAGAACAAAATCAGCTTTCGATTTTAATGTTGATTAGATAATCCCCACATATGACATAAGCTTCCATGTCATAAATAGATGAATATGATTGGTACACATAAGATTTTTCAATAAAGTGACTTCTAAATTAATAAATAGAGGTATTACATGAGAAAATCAGTCTTTGTAAATGATTTTATGCTTTGTGGTTTGCGGATAATGAAATTAGAAGTTCAGATATTAGGTTGTGTCTTTTATGGTAAAAATAATAGGTTAAATTATTTGCATTTTGTCTCTAAAGTATTAATATATAGGTCCCTAGAAGAATGATGATGACATCATGTGAAGTCATCACATTCCTTTTACAAGTAAGATATTAGTCGATTATCTAAAAATTAGTACTAAAACAAAAATAACGTTAGTACATTATGAACCTATTTCTTACCTTTTAAAAGAATAATGATAATACATAAATTTTAAATCTCTATAATATAAAATGCTAATTGTATCCCAAAATCAAGCTAAATGTATGCTATAATTTTATTCATGATAAAACTAAAAGAAAATATTTGTTAAGAAGTTGAAAATTGAGAATAATAAAATTATGTTATTACAATAATCAAAAAGTTACAAAAACTAGTTGTTAAATTGTTCGATTATACAGTTTGATCGAATAAAATAGATTTTAACATTTGAACCGCAATATCAGTTTAGGTCTAAACAAGCCAAATTTAAAGAATCACATCCAACCATTATAAAAATTAATTATACACGGTAAATTTCAGAAAAATTAAAATTTAAAATAATTGATTATAATATTTGGATAAGTTTGAAGCACTATAAACTGAAAATAAAATAAATCAAAAGTTTAAAGCTAATAAAGAACACAAGCCAATCATTCTTCTAATAGACAAATTTTGTTTACAAAAGATTCTTTAATAATATTCTTATTACAAACAAAAATGGGAAGATTAAAATTAAAATTAAAAATGTTATATACAAAAAAATCTACGATAATGTTAGTTACAACCTTACTTTACTTTTTTTCTTCGTTATTTTCTATTTATTTTACAATTATTTGTCTATTCGGTTAGCTCATACGTTACAAATATTTTACATCTTACTATATAATTATTTTTTATATAATTATTTTTTATTTAAATAATGTATTTATTTAATAAAACATAGATAGTCTGCACAAAGTGCGGGCCAATCACTTAGTATTTGTGTAAACAAAGACTTCATAATAAAATGCATTATGTGAGAATTAAATAAAAAAATTGTTGGTGTAACCATTGATCAATTACTAGACCAAGAAAATTACTATGATTTAATATTTTTCCAGGTTTGTGCAGATGGACCACCTAGTTATAAAGAACTTACTAGAGTCCAAATTCCGCAAAAAACTTGTCAATGAAATTATATTTTTTACTCCCAGACGTCAAATACTTTATATATACACTGAAACATGATTTTGTCTCCTTGCAAATTTATACAGGAAATCAAACATAATTACAAGACATATGAGGGAGAAGAAACAGTACCAAACCATAATTGAAAGGTAACGAAGGCGTTTTTCCATTTCTTTCATTTATTTTTGTAAGAAGAGTGCTGCTCCAACCAAACCGAGCCACAGTGTCAAAGAAAGCCAAAACACTCTGTTCTTCTCCAAACCAACAGGTGGTCGCCAAACCAAGAGCTTTCCTAGAAAGTCTTCAGAGGTGTTGAGTTGATTTGTAGTCGATTCATTCATTCGCCGGTCCCTATCCCGTTCCTTGTCACTCCATGTCACCGCATAGCTGTGCACACAACAGAAAGGCTAATTCATTAGCCATGTGGACATAAGACATAGAAGTTAACTGTGGAAATAAACCAGTGGAGTGGTTTTCAAAAACTGCACCTGTCGTAAGTTGAACCAATCATGGGTATAGTAACCATTTCCTCCTGAGATATCTTGAGCTTAGGAGCTTGCAAGATATACCTAAGTTCAGAAGCTTGACGACGAATACCAGGACTGGGGTGTTTCTTCTCTAATTGCTGATAAAGATCAATGCAATCAGCATGGCGATTATTGGCCTCATATGCCATAGCTAACCAAATTTGAATCTGGCAAATCAATCCCCCAAGGAAGATTAGCAATCAAATCTTTCTAAAAAAGTACCTAAATGGGTGTTTCAACTTTCAACCAACCTCACCACCAAACAGTGTTGGCCTGGGGATAATAGTAAGAGCTCCTTCAAGAAACTCGATTGCGCGTCCATACATCCCTTTACCATAAGCCTTTTGACCCAATTCAAACATCAATTCCGCAGTTGCTCTTCTCTCTGCTTGCTCTTGAGCTACCTGTTCTCACCAATCTCTTCAGTGAACATCCATCAACTCATACAGTTGCATTTTCTTAGGTAAACTACAACTAATCAACATATCAATTCTTCTGATTTCATTTTTCTAATAAACTTCGTTTTTTTAAATTCATAAGCGTTTTGATCCGTAATGAAGCGCACCTTTTCGAGCTCTCTTTTAACTCTCATCCTCTTCTTCTCCTCTGAATCATCTCCTTCTTCATCAATCTTATACTGCAACTCCTCAGCTTTCCTCTCAAGCTCCTTCATATCTTGAAACTCCTTAGCTCTTCTCTTCATCTCTTTCTCCACATCGTAAGTTTTATCTTCCTCGTCACCGTCACCGTCACCACCAGCACCACCGTCGCTGCTTTCCTCGTCGCTAGATCCAGCCTCGTCGAAATCAACAGCATTAGCCTTTGAATTCGCCTTACCGCGAGTCGAAAGCCGACGAATCCGAGCGTCGCCGTCAGATTCAAGAGGCTTATTGGAGGATAGAGCCGCGTAGTAGGAAGAAGAAACGTGAGTGTGCGAATCTCGTTTCGGTAAACTAAGAAGGACGTCAACCGCCGTCAAACGAATTCTCCGATGATCAGTAACCACCGTACGGTGCGAGTTAACGTCAAGTAACAACGCTACGTTTCCGATAACCGCCGCCATTTGGGAGCCAAATGAGTTAGAACCAGAGAAACAAAAGAGATTAGATATTTCTAATTCCTGTGGCGACCATTTCTATTTAACCAAATTACCCTCCGAATTTTTTATTTGAGATCGATAAGTGTAAGGCTAGTTTCGTCTTTGAAGCAGCAAAATCATGTCAATCTTTGGTTCGGGACGCGTGTACGAAAAGCAAGAGATGCGCGCGTCTTACGAAAACTAACATCTCAAAGAAAAAGGTACCGTTTTTTATACACGAGAATAAAACCTGTCGTTCTCTAATGCATATTTGGAAATAAACCATACATTTAAGAGAATTTGGCATAAAAAACAGAAAAATTTCATTCTTTTTTCTGTGACCATGTTATTTTTTCCAGCTGAATCATGCGACATGTGGTTTTTTTTGTTGGTTGGAGTGTATGTGGTTCTCTTGATTGGTTAAAGTTTATCTCTCTTCTCCACCTATATACTCTAGAGATAGAGCTTATGATTTAGATTTTTTTTATCGATTTCTCTTTGTTGGGACTTATCTCTCTTTTCTAGCTAATTACTCTAGAGATAGAGCTTTTGAATACTAGTTAACTAGGAGACTTGACAAAACAAAGATAAAGCTTCGAAGATTCAAGAGTTTGCTGGAAGAAAACTTTCATGGTTCAAGATAAAAAAAACTTTGATGATTGGCTAAATAGTATCTAAATAGCTTTATTGTTAGACTTGTGAAGAGCTTTCATGATTTTGATTTGTTGTATTCTTTGATTACTTTGTTACTTTTAATAATATTGATTCATATGATTAAAAAAAACTAAAAACCTAATAAATTAATATTTTATTAAAAATTAAATGCAATTAAAAGTTCATAGCGTTAACATATAGGGTTAATTCCATTTCTCCCTAAAGGACTTAAAAACATATTATGGATATTAGGAATCTCATGGAAAGGAGTCTGTGGCGTTACCTAACGGGAGAAAGAAGCCCCGTTCTCATGGAAAGGAGTCTGTGGCGGTACCTGTCTATAGCGGGACAAGTACCTTCTCTTCCCATCCTTCCAAGCCCCGTTCCATTACTCCTCGAGCATCCCTCTTCCTCTGCCTCCACCCCATCGGATATGGTATCACTAAATGGAGTCAAGTTCTCAAAAGCTTATCTGGCCGCATTGCATTCATTGTATGCTTCTGACATGAATGCATATGAGGCCACACCACTCACGTTGATTCATCTGCAGGCGAAGGACAAGGGTATTCTGATGTCAAACGAATATGATGATCAACTTTGGGTCGAGATGGAACGATACAGGTTCACAAAGCGCAAGAGAATCACCACACCTGAATCTGTCGAAGAAAACTCGGAACCTAGCAAGGCTACCGATGATGAATTGGCGGAAGTAGAGTCTTCTCATGAAGAATGAAGATCTTATCGTGGAATTGCCAAGGTCTAGGAAAACATGTGGGACGGTTACGATTGAAATAATTAGTTCGTAAGCACTATTTAGATGTAGTTCATTTAAGTAAAACCAAGCAGCCTACTTCTTTTATCTCTAATCTTGATGTTGGTCCTGGTTTAGTTGTAGTATGTATTGTACCAGGATTAGCACTATTATCAAAAGCTTCACTTAATATTTATGTATTATTTCAAAGCGAAAGACTTATCGATGTACACATAACACATAATAATGTGATGTTTTATTTATCTTGTGTTTATGGTCACCCAAACCATTCTCTCCGACAACTTTTGGAATGAACGTAATGCTGTCTCACTTACACGTTCAGATCCATGGATAATGGTCGGAGGTTTCAACGAGATAAGGAGTAATGATGAGAAAATTGGTGGTCCTTTTAGAGATGAATCTACATTTCAGAATTTTCGGAATATGTTATCCAACTGTGCAATGCACAAAAAATCCAATGCTGTTTGGACCGGGTTGTAACCAACACTGAGTGGCTTGCAAATTTCCTTCCTCACATGGAAACTACAAGAAAACATCGAAACTGCGACAACAATTTGCGACTATATATTAAGTTGTAATAAATTGCGACTACAAAGCAACCAAGTAACGACAACTTTAAGACTGCAAAAACCAAAGTCGCAAATTAGTTGGAATATTGCGACTAAAAAAAGTAGTCTGAAAGGAGTGGCAATATTAACTATTATGTGACTACGTTGTGACTACCAAATGTAGTCGCAAATTAGTCTTAAAGATGCGACTAATTTGAAACAGTAATAATTAATAGTCGCAATAAATTTGCGAATAAATAGTGATTGGTTCTTGAGTGGGTGAAATGTAGTTGGAATATGGTCGCAATATATTTTACGACTAATATGCGACTGTTTTGTATCACATTAAAGTGGCAAATGATGTCGGCAAGGCACGTTTTAATCAGGCAGGGTTGGTGTATCTAATTATTTGTGACTAATTATTTAGTCGCCTAAGTCTACGTTTCTCAATTTTCATTTCTTGGTGAATCATTACACCAATGAGGTTCTTGGTGAATCATTACACCAACGAGGATCATGTATCCTTTCCATGGGTACTATGGCAAATCTGGAAAGCGAGAAACGCATTGGTCTTTGAGCAGCAACTACATACGGAAAAATTTATTCTCCAAAGGGCTACAGATGATATGCATGAATGGTCTATTGCAAACGCACATGACGCGACCACTGAACCAAATGTGAAACATGGCGGTTGGAAGAAGCCGACAGGTTTGTCTGTGAAATGTAATGTAGCAAGTTCTTGGATTCATACAAACTGTTTATGTGGCACGGGGTGGGTTGCTAGGAATCAGTTTGGTATTCCCTTATTTCACGGTCGTAACGCTTTTTCTAATATGGCTACAAAATTGGAGGCAGAGATCGAAGGACTCACCTGGGCAGCTACTTGTTCGGCTGACTTTCATATCCAAATTGTTATTTTTGAAATCTCGGATATTCAACTTTTGGACGCGATACATCATCCCTCACATTTCCCTTCGGTTAGGGATATGCTTGGGCGAGTTATGACTATGTTGCGGTCCATACAAGGTTACTCGGTTCGGTGCGGCGTCAACAGCGAATCAAGTGGCTCTCAACATTGCTACTAGTGTGACGAAGGAGCATCAGTATCAGTCTTACCTCTCTCGAAATAGACCATCTTGGTTAAACGATCGTTTGTAGTTAGAGAGTTTTAGTTAATTCTGGTTGTTTTGATTTTGTTACCTGTCTATTGGTTATTTGGTTCGGTGACTTAGATATTTTGTACAGCTTTCAGCCTTTACTATAACCTGAATAATATCATTTTGGTATTTAAAAAAAAAAATGAAAGAAAGAACGTGTCCGCAAAAAATATAAGAATGTAAATACCACATGAATACAAGATACAAGAGACAAGAGCCGGCGAATAGTTGGATGTACCAGCCTTTTTGTATACAGTTAAATAAGCTGTTAAGAAAAGAGAAAAGCCTTTGATAGTTGGATCATAGATACTTCACCGATGGGTGAAAAAAACAGAGTGAAATGGGAAGATGACAATGATAGGGAACAATGTCCACAAGAGTAATTTAGGGTTTATCAAAGGTCGAATCTTTCAAAACAACAAAGAGATTCAAAAGCACACAAAAAACTCACAAGATAAAAGATAAGATCTTGGTGAAAATCCAAGTGTAGAGAACGGCGAGTGTAGCACCAACGGGAATGGTAACGAGCCAGGATGCAACGATCTCTCTAACGGTCTCTGCTCTCACACTATTAAGCCCTCTCGCGAATCCAACACCCATCACTGCTCCAACCAGCGTATGAGTTGCCGATATCGGAAGCCCTAACTTCGAAGCGAACAGAACCACCGACGCAGCTGCGAATTCCGCCGCGAATCCTCGTGTGGGTGTAAGCTCTGTGATCTTCTTCCCAATCGTTGCGATCACTCTGTATCCCCACATCGTCAGACCCGCCACGATCCCGAATCCTCCCCAAGCGAGGACATCCATTGGAATCACGATTTCGCCCCCTCCGGCACCTGCTCCGCCGTGGAGGATGCTTAATGCGGCGGCTAGTGGTCCGATTGCGTTCGACACGTCATTGCCTCCGTGAGCGAATGACATAAAGCAAGCCGAGAGGACTTGCATGTATCCAAACACTCCGTATACTATCTCTAGCTGAGTACCTGTTGGACCTGCGATATCCGAGAGGAACCCGATGCTTTTCGGCTGGTTTGCTGATGATTCCGATGATTTCGATTTAGCTAGAAGGTGCCCCAGCTTATTCCGGATGATTCTGTCGAAGATAATGGCTCCTGCTGCTCCACAGGCTAAGGCTTGCGATAGTGCTATTGGAAAGATCTTACTCAGAGGAAATGCGGTTGAAGAAATGCTAGCCACTCCTACGAACACAGCCACTGGAGCTGCTGCAGCCGCTGCTTGTCCCGGGTTTGGTGCACTGTAAACAAACTGAACAGAAATGTACAAAAGCATCAGTACGACTTTAACTTAACCAAAGTTTGTATTCATTTGTTTTACTTACTCTCCTGATGCATTTGTACACAAGAAAAGAGACGAGAGCTCCCATTAGAGGAGAGATAACCCAAGAGGAAGCCACTTTAGCTAGAGAACTCCAGAAAACAGCACCAGCTCCTCCGTAGACAAGCCCAAACCCAACCATTGATCCCACGATACAGTGAGTTGTCGACACTGGCCAGCCATAGTAAGAAGCCACCTGTTCAATTCACAATTCCTTTTCAGACACTACATTGCAATTAGCTTCGCTTACTGTATCATCAATTTTTTATTTATTGCATCCTCAAAAGGGTACTTTACTAAATCTTCCCTAGAAACTAGCTAGTGAGGAAGATGCATAAGATAGTTTATGAAGAGTTTGAAGAAGATGGAACCTGTAACCAAGTTCCAGCAGCAGCCAAGGAAGAGAGGAGACCAGAGAAGAGCAACATATCTTTCCCTTGGAACACAGTAGCCATGATAATCCCTTTCTGCATAGTGCTAGTCACGTGAGTTCCCATCAAAAGAGCACCTGAGAATTCAAGAACTGCAGCCGTCATCACAGCTTGTCGGATTGTCAGGGCTCCGGATCCGACGGAAGTCCCCATAGCATTGGCCACATCATTAGCTCCGATGTTCCACGCCATGTAGAAACCGAAGAGTAGAGTTGCGTAAGAGAGGAGCTTTGTCTTGAGGGCCAGTCCCTGTCCCAAGGACTTCATGAAGAGAGGAAAGGATAGAGCAGAGAAAGCTATGGCTATTGAGATTGCCCTCGCTGTGGTGGACGAAATGTTAAAGGCTTGAGCCATTCCAGAGAAATCACCAGTAGCCTCGGCATTACCTTTCCCATTTGATTCACCCGAATTGGTTGAAGATTCGTGAGAATTTTGTATCTGTTGGTCTGTGTGGTGTTGCTTGTCTCCCTCTGCATCCGCATAAGAAGAAAAGCTAGCAAAAGGGCAGACGAGTTTGAGAGGAAGAGAAGTGTGTTTATGGGGACTGTTCTTCTTGAAGAAAGGAGATTCCTTGGGAGAGAAATAACCGGGAGCTGATCTAGGTATGCAGAGATGAGAAGTCCTGAATAGAAGAGAGTGGTTTCTGATGGAAGAGAAGCTATAAGAAAGAGTCATGTCTGAGAAGAAGAAAAGGAATTACAAGTATGGGAATCAAGAGGAGAAAATGAGAAGAAAGTAGATAGATGAGAATCTACAGAGATGGGATATGGTCCATGGATGGAGAAGAAGAAGATGGTGATGTTGATGAAAATGGATTTGCATAATGGATTTTTGATTTCAGGGGGAGGCAAGAGGGGGTTAGTGATGGTGGCACCGGGAAATGTGAGGTGGAGGTGAGAGAATTGAGTTTGGATGCTTCTTTGCGTTAAGAATTTGTGTGGTTCTTGTAGAATGTTGAGCAAGATAGAGAGAGGAAGGCTTTTTGGTTGGCCTCCACAAGGTCAAAAATGCCAAGTTGAAAAAAGTTAGAAATTTTGTTCTTTGGGTGTAGTCAAAGAAGAGGGAATTTTGTTGAACTATAGCAATATAAGAGTTAATTAAATCAGCAAAATCATTGAAAATGAATATCGATCTTATATCAAATTGTAGTGGCGCTAAATAAGTAAATTTTAATTGAAAAATTGTGAGAAATGCCCTTTTCAATATGTTCCTTTCAAAAATATTTTCATTTTAAATAAAAAAAATACCGTTTTTGGAATTTAGTGTTGATTTAAAATTTAATTTAGGGTTCAAATCTTATAGGGTTAGGGTTTAGTGTTTTACTAACTATTTGGGTTTATGTTTGAGGTATTAGGGTTTATATATTTAAGAGTTTTAGATTTATTAAGGATTAAAACCTTTTTCAGAGTTTAAAATTTTAGAGTTTTGATTTTTAACCCTAAACCCTAGATTTTAAACACTCCAACTCTATACAACATTATAGAATATTTTAAAATATTAAAAATGATAATTTAGATTGAAACTAATATATTTTTCAAAAATAGCCGAAAATATGGATATTTGTGAAAAAGATAGAGTAAAATGGGCATTTTTTGAAATTTTCCAATTTAATTTGTGTAATGTTAAATTCAAACTAGGATTCCTTTTTGGTTTCTAATGGTAATCACACATACTTGAAGGAGGTCAGAGAGAGACGCTTTCGAAGAACACTGAATTAGTGGTGATTGATGAATGAGAGAAGACATATTAGAGATCAGAGAAGAAGATCATTGTTATTTGATTGATTCTCTTTCACAATGGCTTAAAGCCTTACAAATATTAGTTGTGATTGTACAAAACTGATAGACCAGTTAACAAACATAACAAAAATTGAGAATGTGATTAAACCAACTGTGATTCACATAGCTATATCCTGTCACGATACTCCCTCGTTGACAACATTCTTGTCCTCAAGGATGAAATGCTTCTTATTTGTGATGAGATCTTCTTACAAACTTGATATGAAAGATGCTCTTTCTATTGGAAAAGAACTTTGATGACAACAAGGTAGACATCAATCTGGTATTGTAGATGATCAAGAACATTATAACCATGAATGAGTCTCTAGTTTTTAAACACCACGCTCGCTCATTGAAGCAGGCTATTGTGGGTTTGATTGGGAAGCTGATGCAACATTATCATTATCTCATGTTGTTGTAACACATTAGATTGTGTAAAATATGGTGTTGTATATGTTCCAGTATTTGTATCGTTACTATCTTTAACTGCATGCAATGTTTCACCCTTGGTCTTTTAACGATGCCACACTTGAGAAGAAGCAGTTCGTGAAGTCTCATGTCACAGTAATATTGTTGGCAGCTACCAAAACACATGTTGCATTGTCAAAAGGGGAGTGTTTCCGTTGGTGTTTTGTTCCAGCACCCTTTAAATTATAGAATTATACTCAAACTCTATGTAAATATTCTCCATTTGAAGCTGTAATGCAAATTTCCTTATGAGGTTGTTTCTAACTCTTTATGCTTTATGAAGTCATACTCTTGAATTCTTATTCCTAGTTCAGCCAAAGAACAAACAGGTTGGCCTAGATGATTTGCCTCCATTGCTATGTAAAACCCCATGTATCAACAACCATAAAAAATGAAAGTTTTGGTCTCTGTGAGAACATCTAGTTGGGGATAAACAATGATTTTTCTGCATCTTATAACATGTACCCTGCAACTTCTTGTCATATGATTGGTCTCCAACAAGCACATCGAAAATTAGCTCCAACATAAGAAAATCACCATAAACTAGCCTTCTTTGATTACTGAATTCTTCTTGTCTTGATCACAAGTTTTTGAAACCTTAGCTCAAACATCTTTTGCAATCTTAGGGGCTCTTCGATCACAAATAGTTGCCGTGAACTTGTCTAGCTCCATTTGTGCCAATTAATGTGTCAAAGACTTCTCCACGATATTGTCGTATGACAGTTCTCATTGGATAAGTTCTAAGAAACTCATGAGATACCCATAAGTTGGACTTGTCATTTGATGAGTGGTTCAGTTATTTTAGTGACAAAAAAACTATTATTTGTTAACTTTAAATCTTATTATACAGTTCATATGTTTTGTTTTTTATATAAAAAAACATCTATATTTTAAGTTTAATTATGCATAAACTTATAAAATGAATGCAAATATTGTTTTAATAAATTTTATGTTAAAATTCGATAATATGAAGGATATTACATTTTTATAAATTTAGTTGATATGATACTATGTGATGAAATCAAAATTAATACAAACTTTAATTTTATTATTTTAGTAAGGAAAAATTATTATTAGAAACTTTTAGGATTTCTACCAATGGAAATAGAAATTCATCATAAGTTGCTTAACGTACACTAAAGTAAAGTATTTGTTTTATATTAATAAAATACTCAAAAGGTATCCTGCCAATGAGAATGCTCTTAATGTTTTTAGATATTTTGTAAGGACAACTTGATTGGAGGTTATTATGAGTAATTGTTACAATAACCATTCTCATATACCCATAACTAGATTATTGGCGTGCACCTTGTGCAGGCTGTGATTTAAATTTTTATGTTATATTAATGGTAAAATGATTAAAGGTAATGGGTTACTCCTACATCACGTCATTGTACAATACTCAAGGCTCTAGGCTGAGTAGCAAGAGCAACTTTTAATTTATTATAAGAAATAATTGTAAGCAATTAGAAATATAATGTTATTGGTTTATGTTTGACAAAGCTACATAGTCACAGCGGTTGTGCTATGGCTGTCACTATGTCACCGCTTGGGTTCGAGTCCAGCATAATGTAGAATTGTTGTTGACAAAAAAAAAACTACATAGTCACAGTAGTCAGTAGTAGGAAAACGTAAGCATAAAATGTCATTCCAAATGAGTTGAGTACATATCAAAAAGGAAAATCCAATTGAGAAGATAAAACCACAATATTATTGAGCAATAAAAGGAAATGCGCCCCAAAATTTTGATTCTACGCTCGAAACCTTGAAGCCATTTTAGTATTGCTTGGACTTAGGGTTTAATCCTACAAAATATGTAAGATGTAATTAAATATATGTACATATTGTGAAATTGGTAAAACAAAATATTTACATTTTCCTAAATTCATGATTTTTTTGGTTGGACTGGTCAATCAATATAGTTGACAATTTGGTAGAAGCAATATAAATTTCATATGAAAGTATTATATGATAAAAAAAAAAGAGATATAATAAAATGATAAGAAGGTAAATAACAGAATATACACACAACCACTTGTAAGAAGAATTTTTCCTACCAGATGGTACAAATAACCAAATCATGGTCACATAAACTGTATTCATGGATGAATTTCAGTCCCTTATTTAAAATTTCTTATATAAGGAATTCAATGGTGAGACAAAAAAAATATGTTTATCATAGTTAAGTATGTATATAATGTCACAAAAATATTAAAAAATGCTTGAAAATTTAACTTCAAATGCCGAAGGTATGTATGAACCATAATGCCTTTTGTATTGTCCACATCCAAAGACAAAATTCTTTTTTTCTTTCTCCGAGAATTGAGTTGAATAATATTTATCTTTGGTTTTTGACTTTGTTTTTTGTTAGTTATGATCCATTTGATGACTTTGTCAACTTTGTCAATCACATCTCCGAGTGCAAGTTCAAATTCAGAAGTTTCAGAAAGATTATCATATGCTTTAATATGGAATAATTTAGAGTAAAGTATTTTTTTTAAAAAGCATTACTACAACTTACCAACCAGAAACCTCTGATTCGTAATTCCTGAATGAATGGAATTAAACCTACAAAGTCATAAAAATCTATCAAACATCTTGCAGCAATTGGTTTGATCTTTATATCTTCAGTAAAAATCAGCTTGACCCTCAAACCACTGTCCTTTTCTTCTTGAGCATGTCCCACGTCAGCTTCCTACTTCAGACAATGTTTCCCGCATAACTTCTAGTTCCACAACTTGTCCTTGTTACACTGTACACTCATGAACTGAGACATTAGGTGAGTAGGCCCTTTGATAGTAGTATTTTGCAAACAACGATAATAAGAACTAATTTTTATACATTGTTAATATGAAAATTTTTCTTTAGGTCCTGACCCAACAACAATTCGATCATTTTGCTTGGGTTGACTTTGTATCTCAATCAAGTTTTAAGTGGTGTCTCGATATTTTTCGCAAACGTGTATGAAATTTCTTTGGAATCGAAATACAATGCGGTTCATATGTTATCAAATTTTTCAAGCCAATGTTTTATAGAGAAGGATACCACAAAAAAATCACTCCTTTCAGTATTCACAAGGAATCTAAATACAATGAGGTTCATATGTTATCATATGTTTTGTTAAACTTGAGATGTTTACGTTGTTCAAGTACTCCCCGGGAATCACCACGTGCATCAGAGGAATGAACGGCCTTTGTGTTTTTTATATCATCTCATGTACCCCTGTCGGGACACTGCAGAAAGCGACATAAAAACACACCACTGATCAAAACACCATTATGTTTTAAATACATCATAATATTCTTGATGTATGAAGTATTCTCAAAATTACATAAGTGTAAAAAGATTTAATAAATTTTAGATTTGGCTATGCTAAAATCTATGTTTATCTGTATATTGATTTCATAATCACAATATATAATAGTCTAAATAAAAAATAAAAACATATTATGATTACTCAAAACAGTGAAAACATGTTATGTATACCCATATATGTTTTAAACCAAGAAGTGTATTTAAAATACTTTTTACAAAAAATTTGTAGTAATATTAGTTTTGCTGAGTTTGGTTACCTAAGTTATTATAAAGAGAAAAATGGTTAGAATTAAATAATGACTTCACTAATTAAGTAATGGCTTATGTATGTTCTTGGATTTCACTCTAACAAAAATCCAATAACATGTGTGTATTTTAATTTTAAAACGCATAACAATTAAGTAATGGCTTATGTATGCCCGTGGATATTACTCGAACAAAAATCCAAGAACATGTGTGGATTGTAATAAAAAAAACATAACAATTAAGTAATGGAATATGTGTGCCGTGGATATTACCCTAACAAATATCCAAGAACATGTGTGGATTTAATCATTAAAAAAAAATGATACAACATGACCTATTTTTTGTAGTGTGTGTGCGACACATTTTAAAACTAAGCCTTGTATCTAGCTGTGTCAAATACATATGTATTAAAACCTTTTCTCGTATTATACTGAGCCTTGTACCACTTTGTTATATATATATATATATATATATATATATAAAAGAGTACATATATTTTTAATAATATAATATTAATATTTAATATAAAATAATATTTAATTAAAAATACAAAATGCCAACAAATAAAAAACCCAAATTTTTTAAGATTTTTGTGTTGTGCTAGATCTCAGAGATCTCTTTTTCGTGCTAATTCCCAATTAATTGGATTGATTAAGACAACTTGCATCTATCTCTCTTTTGATCTCTTGAATTTGATTTACCAGAATTATAATCATGGATTAAAGAATTTTTTATTTTTGTGTCCAATAGACTTTTTGCTCAAATGGAGGTGCGAAGATCCATTCAGCCACTACAATAAAACAGCGGTATTGCGACTACGAAACTGGTTGCAAATTAGTCGCAATATGTGATATTGCGACTGTTTTGCGACTAAAAATAGCAGTGGCTAATTGATCGTTGCAAAAATATGTAATCGCAATTTAGTGGCAATAATTCGACTGTTTAGCGGTCCTTTTACGTAGTGGGAAAATTTGCGACTAAAAAAGCGACGACACGATTATTACTGGAGTATTATATTAGTCAGTATTTGGTCGCAATATTTAGTTGCAAAGTAGTAGCAAAAGACATTGCGACTAATTAGCAACTAAAATGTTTTGAATGTAAAGGAGTCGTAAAATAGCCGCAATCCTTTTTGCGACTAAAGTGAGACTAAATATTTCATTGTAATTTTATCGCTTTTTAGTCGTAGTGTATTGCGACTGAAATGAAACTTTTCATGTTATTTGGTCGTAATGTAGTGGTAACTGGTATGACTAAATAGCGACAATTCTTCGGTTTGCAAATGAGCTTCAGTCTCTTATTAGTCGCAATTATTGCGACCGTTTTGTGACCACCATTGTATTGATTTGTTGTATATACGGAAATATTAATTGTTTCGGAAATTCATAAAATTAGTAAAATAAATTATAAACTTAAATAAAACTTGAAATTGAAATAACCATAAAACTAATTTAAATACATTGATGTACACATCCACATACTAATGAGACCCAACAACAAATGTATTCAGTCTAAAAAAACAAGTGTTTATAAAAATTGAAAAACAAAACACAAACTAACACCTAAGTATGTGTTGTGGAGTTGTGGTTGACAATTGTGGCTTTTGGTTCAGGATGAGGAGCCTGGTGCGTTGGACGTGGTGGAAGCTCTTGAGGTGTGACCCATTCTGGTAGGTCAGGGTCCCTCTCTTTCAAATACCTGACAAACAAGTCCATTCGGACCTTGTTTTCTTTAGCTTGTTATGCCATCTGATCATGCGCCTCTTTGAGCTGTTTCTGCAAGTTCTCGATGACAGGAGAGGGTGAAACCAGATAGGGCTTCTTACCCTTTCCATGGACTTCGGCGAGTCTGCCAAGACCATAAGGGTTCCCTCTTTGATCCACCATTGTGCTCCGAAGGAAGATTTTACTCTTTTGTTCTGTTGTGAGGGTGGCAGTTCAAGATGCACCGTCGGAGGTCGCCGAGACCTGAGAAAGAGTTTCCTCGATGTTTTGCTCATAGGACTCGCCAATCTGCCTAGCCTTCTCATCCACATAGCTCCCATCCTTCTTGGTGTGTGTTTTGAAGAAGACATCTCCTATGGACACATCCATGCCTTGTTCTCTGGTCTACAACAGAAAGAAACAAAGTTAAAATGACAAGACAAATCAGTACAAAAGCAGAATAAAAATGGAAAATAAGAGAGTGTTTAAGAGTTACCATTTCCCGCTGAATCTGTGCATTGGACTAAGGTCCACCAACATGCTTGTGAGGCCTAGTCCATCACGTTCCGAGTTGCGGGAGTTTGATGCAATCTCGCTTCTTTTCCTCACTTCTTCTGTGTTCCAGAAAGCTTCCATCTCCTTCCATAAACTCTCCATGATCCAGCTTGGGCGGTTTCTGTGGGTCCTGACATAGTTCACCATACCCTTCAACCATCTTTTACAGACAGCCTCAAAGCCATCGCGGACCAGGGGGTGACCGTATGATCCCATGTGAAACGGTGCTGGCCAAAAAAGAGAAGAACCAAAGTTAAATAGGTAAAGAAAACAAAACAAAATTCAAAGTTCAAAAACTAAATATGACCTAAACCTAATAAGCATACATACACTTGAGTTCTCATAACTACCACTAGCAATAAACAATAGACCAATATATGAATAACAACTAAGAAACAATTGAATAATCTATGAACTACAACTAAGAAACAAACATTTTAGTCATCATAACTAACACTAGCATACGGTAAAGAAACAATGTCCAAATAAGAACTACAAGTAACAACAAAACAGATTAATCAGAAATTAAAAAGAGGAATTCAAGTTTTAGACTTACAGCTAATTGGACAAACCATTTGTCTCGGACAGGGCGTGGAGTGACTTTCCAACTGTAGTAAGGTCCGTCGAATTTGTCCTGCATTATCTTGACAATCTTCTATACCAACTTCCCATCATCGCGATTGAACCTTGCAAAAATGAGAGACAGTAAGATAATGTCATCTGAAAGCATATAGAGAACCTTGCATCTCAAAGCATATACAGAAACAATTATATGAAACCAAGTGGAAGGTTTTTGAGACTTACCATATACCTTGACTCTCGTAAGGAGACAAGGTCTGAAGAAATTGTGATATGCCGTCCATTGTGAGCAAGGGTTCGAGGGACATGTGTCCGCCTTCCTGATGGTGGTCAATACCATCATCGCCAACATCTTCTTTGTCGTCTTCTTTGTCGTCGGATTATGGGTGGTCGGGGATGTGATTGGCAACATTCTGTTGAACTTGTTGCGTCTGCTGTTGCGGAGGAGAGGGCTGAGGGATTTCAGGTTGAGTAATGAATGTGTGGCGCCTGTTACTCGGCTGAGGTTAGAAGAGTTGATGAGCCGCTGAGGATGACGGTCGTGCATCGGTATCTGGTGGATACTGAGGAGGGAGAGGATTACGGGTGACCGAGGGAGGAGACGACGCAAGTGCCGTCAATGGATTCGAGGAGGCCGAAGAAACCCGGGATACAACATTCCCGGAGCTGTCTCTTTTCCCACCGTGACCACACTTTGATTTCGCGGCGGAAGATCCAGCCATCGTTAGATTGGGAGAGGGATTAGGGTTTCGGGGAAGAGATTAGGAGAGAGAGATTCGGACAGAATCGAGAGAGAGATTGGGAGAGAGGGATTGGGAATAAGAGAATGGATCGGAGATAGGGATTGGGATTAGGAGAAGAGATCGGAGAAGAAGATCCGGGAAGGCGAGAGAGAGATTGGGAGATTTGTTTGGTGAGAGGCGGAGAGAAATGAGAACAGAAGAAAAATTTACGGTTTTCATATTTATATAGTCCGAAACATTGAGACGAATTTGCGACGACAACGAAAGAAATAGTCGCAAATCTGTCGGAATGTAGTTAAAAACGTAGTGATTAAGTAACGACTAAAGTAATAACTTCAGTCACAAAACAGTCGCATATATGAGACTGTAAAGTGACTAAAACTCAATATTGTGGCAAAGGTGTTGCAAAGTAGTGTGAAATGAACCTTTAAGCATGTGAAAAGCCAAAGAGAATTAGATGATTTTAAGGAATGCAACAAGAAATTTGGAATATGTAGATGGAGGGTAAACAATCACAAAAGGGTCACATTTTTACCGTCTCGTGGCAAAATAGTCGCAATTGTAGTTTGAAAGTGGTGGGAAAAGAATGGGAAAATAACCCCTAAATAACCCCTAAAATTGGTATCGTCGGAATGTAGTTTCAAATTAGTCGCATATAATATGATAGTGGGAAATTAGTCGCAATCATTGTGACTAAAAAGAAACTGTTTTTGTAGTTAGTCACAATATATGTAGTTAGATTTTAGTGGTAAGTCATGTTTGAAGGATTGGATATCAAATATCTGTATGGATTTAATCTAGTATTGCACATTGTTTACATGTACATCATCTTCACTACAACTTATAGGTGATGAGGTAATGAGAGTTTTTAAATTTTCATTTCATGAAATTGTTCTATATCAAAATAAGCTATAGATGTATATAGTTGTAAATATGTGATCATGATCATGTTTTGTATGATAGTCTATATAATGTCTTTCAAAATAAAATGTTACTACACTAGAATGTTGTACAATTGATTTACAACTATTAGAATAGGTCAATCAATTGGAAATGATCCATAGATAGTGTTTTGTTATGAATTGTGATGTATGTAAATACAGTTGGTATTTAGTTGCAAAGCAGTCACTATTTACTATGTTGTCAGATATTAGTTGTATATATGTGACTATAAAGCAACTGTAGTTAGATGTAGTCACAAAGTTGTAGCATTGTAGTCTTAAATCAAACAAAAATTTTTTGGAGGAAATCATATTTGTGACCAATAAGTCACTATACTGGATAGATATTAGTATGAAGTTGCAAAGTAGTCGCAAAATTTTGCTTTTAGTCTCAAAGTAGTCGCAATATTTAGCTTTAGTCTCAAAATAGTCGCATTTACTTAAATGTAGCAAATTGGTGGGAATATTTTGCCTTAGACATTTTATGAATTGTTAAGTAGATTATTAGTTTTTTTGTTTCGATTCAAATTTTTTGCTGTTTAAAGTAATTTTTGAAAGCTCAAATTTATGTATTTCAAAATTTCAAAATATGTTACACTTTATTTTTTCTTGTTTTGTTCATTACAATTCCTCAAATATTTCTTCTACTACTTCTTCATCGTCTTCATCGTCTGTGGATGAAAGATTGCATTGAAATTCATCAATAGGTTCTTCGTCTACGACCTCCAGTTCGATAAAGTCATCTGGATTACTTTCGCCTGCTAACCTACCAACTTGAATTTCTTCAACATGTGTCACTTCATCATCGTTCTCTTGTTGTAGGAAAATGAAGTTTTTCTCTTTGTATTCTCCCACTATGTTTGTTCGCGGGTTCACTTTCATGACATTGAGCTAACCCCCCTGTGATGCTTTTGTTGACGGGTATGGAACGTAACAAATTTGATCTGCTTGGGAATCTGAATTTGTCATTATTACCAAAGATCAGATTACTGGATTACATATAGATAGATGACGTGAAAATAAAAACTTACCAAGTATGAAAGGTTCATAGGTACGCTATTTTCCAGATGAAAGGACATCAACGACCCGACCCCCGTCCCTCATGCGGGTCCCTCTACCAATCGTAGGGTCATACCACTTGCATTTAAATAGAGTCACCTTCAAGCCCACCATTCCATGGTACCGAAGTTGTATGATATCGACAAGATTTCCATAAAAATCCGCTTCATCATATGCATCAGAAATTTTTTGCCCCCTAACACATCACCATAGTTCAATGTTTTTCTCTTTGCTCCATGTTCCATCGTATGAAACAAAAAACCTCTAGTGATATACATCGGCCACAAGTTTCCATAATTTAGAGGCCCGTCGACAATATCTTGAACCCATGTAGGAAATGCCTTCTCTACGCTCTTGTTTTTCGAATACTTAAACACTTGCGGGAAAACAAGTGAATTAAGATATTATAAAGTACCTTCTAATCTACAAATTAAGTTCACCATGTTTAAATCACTTGTTAGTAGGACATACATAATCTTTAACCCAAGTAGGAAATTCATCTTGTGTTTTAGCGAATACATTTTCATCCGATAGTCCTGGATTATCCGATTTGTTCTTCATGGAAGCTGTAATCAAAGGGAAATCATGGATTTGTATGTGAAGTGTGAGGATAAAGATCTACATAAATAGGTGTAAGCCCAAAAAATACCTCTCTAGTGGTCGAAAATATTCGCAATTACTCAAAATACACGCATGTGCGCATTTATAGTCCTTCTCAGTAAACCATATTTTCTTGCCTTTTCCACCAGGACGCCCCACATGAGTAAACATCTCTGGTACATGAACTGGATATTTATGCTTTTCAACTTCAGCGAATCTAGTAATTTTAATCACAAAAAACTTTATAGATATATTAGATGAGGTATATATGTTTAAATTATATATTCTCAAATAACCCAAACGATCACCTTGATTTTGTCTTGATACTATCAACAAAGTACTTCTCTGAGAAGTAAGATATCTCATCATTCAAATAAGATTGAATAATTGATTCTGCTGGATATCTTCTGTTTTTTGCCTTTGCTTTTAGGATTTTAAATAACCTTTCACCTTGATACATCCACCAGTACTGAACAGGACCACCAAGCTCAGCTTCATATGGTAGATGTACTACCACATGTTCCATAACATTAAAAAATGAAGGTGGGAATATCTTTTCCAAATTGCACATAATGATGACAATGTTTTCCTTCATAGTCCTTAGTCGACTTGCTTGCAGTGATCTCGAGCATAAGTCACGGAAAAATCCTCTAATCCCTACAATATCTCCAACATTAAACTTGAATCATTTATAACTATATATACATACATATATATATATATATATGAAAGTATACTATATTTTTACACACCCATTATTTAGCTGATAGTGCTTCGTGAACACTGGGATCTACTATCTCCTTTAATATGAATGGAAGTAGACGCTCCATAAAAACATGGCAATCATGACTCTTAATGCCTGCAAAATTTCCCTTGGGGATGTCCGCACATCCAGCTAAGTCTGCTGCATATCCGTATGGAAATCTAATCTCGTGCTTCACACATTCCAGCAATTTGCGTTTCACTTGAGGGGTCAATCTGAAGATAGGAGCCGGCGCTCGACCTTAACCATCAACATGTAATTCTGGTCTATTACAAAACCTTGCTATATCCAACCTTGAGGCAACTGTATCTTTTGTTTTCCCGGGGACGTTCATCAGGGTGTTCATGATGTTATCGAAAACGTTTTCTCAATGTTCATAACATCAAGATTGTGTCGTATATTTAGGTTTGTCTAGTACGGTAGTTCCTAGAATATGCTTTCCTTGTGCCAGTTATGCCACTTCCCATATCCTTCCTTCTTTTCTTTATGACCATTTCCCCCAACATCCGATGTTTTGGGTGGATTTACCTCCCTTATGCGCTCATGTAGATTTTGCTCTCCTGTCAAAGATGCAGGTGGAACTTGGTCCAAAGTATCTTTTTTGTTTTAAAAGTTGTTTTTATTTTTCCGTAATCGATGTCTTCGAGGGAGAAACCGTATGTGGCAGTCGAACCAACACGTCTTCCGACCTTTTGGCAGCTGAAAAGACTTCGTGTCCTCCATGCAAATGGGACATGCCAATCTCCCGTGGGTAGTCCACCCTGACAACATCCCATAACCTCGAAAGTCGCTAACCGTCCACAAAAGGATGGCTCTTAAATTAAGTTCTTTGTCCTCGATCTTATCACAAGCCTCAACTCCAGTAGACCATAATTCCCTCAAATCATCAATCAGTGGTCGGAGAAATATATCAAGACTAGCTTGCAGATGCTTTGGCCCGGAATTCAAAATCGTCAAAAACAAAACTCCCTCTTTATACACATACCCGGGGGTAAATTGTAAGGAAAAAGAATAGCTTGTGAATGATTCTAAGACATTCCAAATGGGTTGAAACCATCGGTGCACAATCCAAGGTAAGCATTTCATTTTTCATTTGCAAACTCGGGATGAATCTGGTTGATATTTTTCCACTCAGCCCCATCTGATGGATGACACATCTCTCCCTCTTTAGATTCATGCTCAGTATGCCATCTCATTGCCGATACAGTATGCTCGTTCTGGTAAAGTCTCTTTAGTCTGTCAACAATGGGTAGGAACCACATACGACTAAAAGGTATACTTGTGCGTCCGTCGCTCTCCTTCCATCTTGGGTGGCCACAAAATTTACACTTATCCCATTTATCATCTTCTTTCCAGAAGATCATACAATTTTCAACACATAAATCAATTGTATGAAACGGGAGGCCTAGATTTCGCATCAGCTTCTCTAACTCGTAGTACGACTATGTTGCAGTATTCCCTTCTGGCAATATCTCCACAATCAGATTTTTCCACTCGTCCATGCAGCTTTCAGTCATTTCATTAGTCGCCTTAATGTTCATCATCCGAGAAGCTACAGACAACTGCGAATGTCTCGGTCGACAACCATCGTACAAAATTTTTTTGTGCAGCTTCAAGCATATCATAACAAATTTTTGTCTCAGCATTTGGTCCTGATGCGTAATGTGAACCTTCTCCATCCTGATATATATATATATATATATATATATATATATATATATTCAGGATTTCATTGTTTCACAAAACGCATCATTCACCATCTCTACATATCTATCCCCTTCTTCATACACTTCTCCAACCCCTTTCAACATTTACACTACCACTACCCCCATGACTAGTTCCTAAATCAATATCTAATTCCTCCCCGTGCTGATACCAAATATAATAACCAGGCATAAATCCTCTAGTAAAAAGATGGTTTCCAACTTTGCTCGCCGACAGTGTTCTTCCCTCATTTTTACATTTCATACAAGGACAATGAAACTTACCGTTATTATTCTGTGCATATGACTGATGAATTGCAAACTCTAAGAAACCGTCAACCCCAACTTTAAATTCTTCTGTGAAACCTCCAGTATATGGGTCCATTCTGTTGTACATCCACCCTCTTAACGTAATCCAATAATTGTAATTCGCCATTCTTCTTTCCCTTTATGAAAAACCCTTTTTCGAATTTATAAGATTAATAAGAGGTGAAAGGAAGAAATGAAGTTCTGAATGATGAGAAATCACGGTGGATCATACATATAGACACTTTTGCGACTGTATTGCCACTACATTGCAACCAAATTACAACCATATTGTGACTAAATAATTAGTCGCAGGTAGTTAGATACACCTACCCCTCCGAATTAAAACGTGCCTTGCCGACATCATTTGCCACTTTATTGTGATTACGAAACAGTCACATATTAGCCCTAAAATATATTGCGACTATATTCCAACTACATTTCACCCATTCAAGAACCAGTCACTATTTAGTCGCAAATTTATTGCGACTAATATGACAGTTTCGAATTAGTCGCATATTCATCACTAATTTGCGACTACATTTGTGTAGTCACAAAGTAGTCACTTAGTAGTTTTAATATTACCACTCTTTTCAGACGACTATATTTTAGTTTTAATATTACCACTCTTTGCGACTGTTTTTGCGGTATTAAAGTTGTCGTTACTTAGTTGCTTTGTAGTCGCAATTTATTGCGACTGAATTTTTAGTCACAAATTGTAGTCACAATTTCGTTGTTTTCTTGTAGTGAGTTGATGATATTTCACTAAGTCACTTTAGTGTTACATGTTAGTGTATTATGAAAATGTCAGAGATGCCTTGAAAGGATTTGGTGAGTAACAAATACACAAAGGTTCGTCTGCTCTCGGACCTCTCCCTCCATTAAGTTCCACGAAGTTCTCATGATCTAAATCTCCATTTGAATTTGTCGCGCATGCACAAAAGCCTCACTTTTCACTTTTTCTAATAATATTGTTTTTCATGAAAGTTGTCTCATCTAAATCTTAGTCTCTATGAGGCTCACAAGATTTACTCAGCCTTGTAAAAGGATTCTCTAAATTGGAGCTCCTGGAACTGGGAAATTATGCTAGCAATAGTGCCATGGCAGTGGAAGCTGGTGAAAACTTCATCGACATCTCAAATATCATCAACGACTTGATATATGTTTTTGCATAAAAATTCATACATCAACTTTGTGTAGCAATGGATGTTGCCCTTGCTGAAGGTAAAGCTCCTCTAGCTCTTTGTGAAGTTGTTGAAGATTAAGAGAGTAGTGCTCTGATTGTGCTTGCTATCTCAGTCAGTGACTAAGTATACAAACGCACAAGGTGCGGGCAAGTAAATAATATACACACCAAACCCAAGAGTATTCAAAGAAACACCTCTCTGACGCATTTTAGCAAACCGTTTATGTGCATAATCAAAACACCCATCCGAACTCAAAGCAACTAAAAGATGATTACACACATCGAAGTGAATCTGACGACCCTGTTTACACAATAGTTCATTACTGTATTTAATTAATAATAAAGATTTTGCATAAAGGTCTAACTAAGTAAAAAATAACTAAGTATGGTAAAATGCATATTGTACCTTAATGTATTGGAGTGGCAAAATATATCTTAGGTTGTTTAAACAGACGTGACTTCAAGCCTTCTTTGACTCACGATCTCTCTATTCTTCGCTCTCTTGTTCTTCGGTTCATCATCTTGTTTTGTAATTGCATATGTAACAATTAGCTCACCGGAAGATAAATGTTTGTGTCATACTGGCTCTTAATAGCAAACTCGTTGTAGACAGATTCCACATATGGGACAATAACCTGCAAGATAAAGTGCTGAACAAGCCTCTAACACAAAGCACACTTTTTTATGGTACATGAACGAGTGAGCACTTGTATATATTAATTACATTAGATTATGTACATGATACACTCCCATGGTAAGTTTTCAAGAAAAGCAAATATAGCACCAGAAAGTGTTATTACAAAGATAAAGAGGTACAATAGCAATTGGAACAACCATAGTAGTAGCAACCCTAGGAAGTGAACACAATTGATTTACACTAATCCCTACCAGTAACAGGGCAAGTTCTCCCCACTACATCAAAAAGTCAAAACATATTCTAATTAAGAATAAGAGGCTAGAAGGTAAGGAAGGTGAAATCTAAATGTCCAGTTCACCTTCTAGACATTGCGGGCTCAAGAAACTTACCAAAAGAGTTCACACATACAGTAAGCAAGAGTAACTGAACCCAACCTGTATGATAGAAAACCGTCGTTTCATTACCACCATGGCAACAACGGTCAGGGTTTGTATACACAATCAATATTATTGGACCAAGTAACGAATCTCAGGTTTTTTCCAATAATTCACACATTACTTATATGGTTAGACATTATGCAATACCCAGTTCAAACATTTTTATCTTACTTCAGGGATTTTGAAATCATCAACTAAGCACGAAGAAAGTTTGTTACTTGTTGGAAGAGCTCAGTAATTAAAAGAGTATGGCTCAAGACTTTTCTTGTCCTCATAATTCGGACAATGGCTGCATCGCTTTGTAAGAGAAGGGTGTGAGTAGAAAGTCATTTTCATTTCTCTCATTTAAGGAACCAAGCTGTGAGAAAGATCCATTCGAAAACAACACATGAGCATAAATTAACCTGGTATTGTATGTCCTGTTGCACTCGTGTTTTCTTCTACTATCCATTTCATCTGGATTGCATTTACCTGCACCAACACGAAAACAAAATGAAAAGAAATCAGTTTATTAACATGGATAATTTTTTTATAGTATTAGATTCTTTGAAGTGAGGCGACATAAATAGATGTATCTTAATGCGATACAGTGGAGCTGTAAAGCTGTCACTGAAATCAAATTCATTACCGTCTTGTATGACTCTTCCCTTTGGATAATGCGAATAACATTCAAGGCACATCAATATGAGAAAAATTAAAGCCACAATTGCACCATGCTTCTCTCAAACATGCTCGTGAGTTCATTGAGGAATGGATCCAATTGTAACATAACCTATGAGAAAAGCTCATCATCAGCTAAAACCACAACAAATGCAAGTCGAAAAAAGTGATCTTCATAAATAACTGATACAGTAAAGAACACAAATTTAATCCCAACACTGATACAGTCTATAATGGTATATATCTCTGGGATTTAACGCCTAAAACATTGGAGAAGAGGGTACCTTTGATTCAATTTTGATCTCCTAAATTAGATTTCCAAACCTGTACGTCGTACCCTTCACCACTCGCCATCTCTCACTTCGACGAACTTCCCATTGTCACCATCAACACTGAGATCGAAAGAGAGGATCTTCACATCATCATATAGGGAGGCGTAAATATTTAAGATACTATGAATCTAGGGAACAAGAGCCGAAATGTCGAGTGGGGGCTAGAGCTGATTAAGAGACATTTGACACAGTCGATGGGTTCGGGGTCGTCTTAAATAGAAGCCATTCTCGTCTCAATCGACACAGTCGATGGGTTCATGAATTTCTGAATCGCCAATCGAATCAACAATGAAAACGCAAGAACCTAAATTTTTTATCTTTGCATCGTTTTGAGATTTGTGAAAGAGCACTCTCCATAGGGGATGATGACAATATCGAAATTTGACATATTGTGAAATAATTTCTTGTTTCTTAATCGTTTATAGAATAGAGAGATTCACTATCAAAAGATCGTTCTCTGCAGAAATCCCTTTCTTATTTCCAATGACGTGTTCTACAGCTTTTCTATTCTTGTGGAGAGGTGTGCCTAATCACTTATGATGTCAGCAACTTTAACAAAGGGAATTGCTAAGAGCTTGACACATAGGATTTTTACAACTAAAGTGTATTCTCTAATAATTAGTAGGGGATCACATGTACTCACTTTTCATTAATCACATATACACATTTTTCATTTAGAGTTAGTTTAGGGTTTTAAAATTTAGAATTTATGGTTGAAACTTTGTAGGATTGGGGCTAGTGTTTAATAAGTATTTGGGTTTAAGTTTTAAGGTTTTAGGATTTATATTTGAGGGGCTTAGGGTTGAAAACATTTTCTAGTGTTTATAATTTTAGGGTTTAAGATTTTAAGTCTAAACCCTAGATTCTAGACCCCAGCTTAATACAAAAATGTTGTTGACAAAAAAAGAAAGAAAGATTGATATATTTTTAATAGACAAACGTGGATATATGCGTTTAATATGATGTATATGTGATTAAGACTTAAGAGTATGGAAAAATGAGTATTTGTGATTTCCCCCTATTATTATTATACAATTAAAATTCATCATGTATAAGAAGCACAAAAAATATTTCATCTCGCTCTTAAAATTGAATCATTAAAAGATCTAAAGAACATGGTTTAATAAGTATTGAAACTTGTCGACATATTTTCTTTTTAATCTAGTAATGTATTTTCATATAGATCATTTTTCTCAAGAAACAAAAAGAAATCAAGAACTTTTTTTTATCTATAACATAATGAGATTAATTATTGGTTATTATCTCAGATATTGGTAAATCATTTGTGTATGTGTCAGTGGGGTAACTCGATTTCTTCATGTGGTTTGTAAGGTAGGTGAGGCGAGTTAGTTAGGTGGCACCATATTTTCTTTACCATTATGACTTCATTTTCTATAAGAAGAAGAAGAAATCTTTAGTACATTTCTCATCCATTTTGTTACATTTTAGGAAACCTTGAAGAAGTTCATCTGTAATTAGTAGTTTGACTAGTGTTCACGAAAATGTGTATTTTTGGTTTGTTTTAAATTTAAGGTATTATATAGTTTAGTTGTTGACCCAAATAAATTTTATATATATATA
>OVAP01000532.1:6131-34168 GCA_900406295.1 Aurinia saxatilis
GGGGGGGGGTGAGAGAAAAGAAAAGAGAGTGAAAAAGGTGAGGATTAAGCCAAAAGGGCTATGAGTTTGAGAAATCCTGAGTGTTTACCAAAACCCCTTAGAGAGAACACCAAACAAAAAGCCTATACCCACCAAAAAGTCTAAACACAAAAGTGTAAACCCCTTGTAAGCTAAAAAAGCGAAAAGCCAAGAGCAAAGTTAAAAATAGAGAAAAGAAAGGGTTGAAAAGAGTGAAAGAAAAAAAAGGCTAGATCATTATAAATAAGAGCTCTCTAGGTGGTTAGTCGTATTGAGAAGGGAAAAAGAATAAAAAAAAGGGTGAGAGGTTGAGAGAAATGAATGTTGTTGAGAGTTGGGAACGGGTAAAACGGAAGAAAAACTCGTAGCATTAACACATCTTTTCTCAATTGTTTTTAGGCTTTGAGTTATGTTTATCTCGAGGTAAGTTACTAAGCAATGACCTCCACTACAAATCATTGAATCCTTTCTTCTTACCAAGCTAAACTTGTTGATCACTTGTCCATTCTTGAGACCGCGCTTGAACACCTCAATGAATGTTAAAGGGAAGGCCGATTTGAAGCTCGTTGATGCATTATAGAAGATGTGCTATACTTGCTTGAGCATGAATGAGTAGAGTATTCTCCTATGAAAAGCTAGCACTACTTCGAATTGGTCTTGAATGTTTAAGGATTTTTATCATGATTGCTTTGAGTCCCTACCTTCAAACTATTCCTTCGACTTTATTTTTGATTGTTTGCTTGCGAACAAGCAAATGCTAAGTTTGGGGGAGTTGATGAGTGGTGTTTCGAGCATGTTTTTACCCACTTTTTACATGTCTTTTAGCCTCGTTTCTCATGGATTTGTGTTAGTTTGTTGTATATTTACTCACTTTGTACATTTTAGCTTGCATTTAGGACTTTATCTTGCATTTTTGCATTTGCATTGCATATTTGCATGGTTTTAGGTGCTTTTGGAGCTAAATGGACATGGATGGTGCTTAAGGACCAAATGGATGAGCAAGTGAGCAAGAGAGGAGTCAAGGAAGTGAAGAAAGCCAAGATAAAACCCCATGTACCTAAATATCGGGTACCACCCGATATGGGTACCGGATATGGAAGGTTTAAGATTTGCTCGTGGAATCAAGTTTTCTCCTGTGCAAACAATATTGGATACCACCCGATATGGGTACCCGATATCAGTGAACTGAAGATGGCTTGGAAAATCAACATTCCCTGTGCAAAAATATCGGGTAGTACCCGATATGGTTACCCGATATTTTGGTGAGACGGATCCTTATCTTCATTTGTTGACCTTATCTTAATCTCTTTTGACCAAACTGTTATATTATCTTTTAAATACCTATTAGCTGTCATTTTGTAAGGATAAACTTCATTTTTATCTTATCTCTTTGGGAGAAAACACCAAGAACTCTATCTGCTTGTAAACCTTGAGATCTTGAGCTTTATGCTTAAAGATTTGATATTTGTTTCCCAAAATCATTTATGTTATCTTTATTATCTTTGATTATGATTTATTTGATCATTTTCTCTATAGATCTCATTGTCATGAGTGACTAGTCATCTTATTGAACTAAGGGTAATGGTAGATTTGTGCACGAATAGGTTAGTTCTTGAGTGAAAAAGATTAGTCGTCAAGGTTAGCTAAACTCTAATGGTCATTAATGCTATTCTCACATGAGAGATCATGGAGAAATAGATTTAGGCTTCAACACACCCACAAGGTGTTTGTTGAAATGCTTGAATGAGTTAGAGGTTTAGCTTTCCTTGGTTTACCTTAGCTTCTTGTCTCATTAAAGCTATTCCTTTTTTAGAGATCAATAGGGCATAGATTCTAGGCTTCATCTCATCTAGTTGTTGGAATGCTTGAACCAAGACTTTTCTTGTGTTAGTCATTACAGCTATATTTTTTTGAGAGATCAATGGGGTATAGATAAATAACTTCCATACATAAGGGATGTTTGATGATTTGCTTGACTACACAAGATGTCTTTGAATGCTTGTTTCCTTAAACATGTTAGTCATAGGTTGTTCATGCTTGTTATTGTGAGAGATCAATGGAGACTTGTTGCTTGTCATCTTATTCATGGTACCAAGTTGATTGGGATATGATAAGATATTTGATTGAATTTGACATGTGTTTAGCTAATGTACACCTTGCACCAAGAGATTGGGTAAGGTACTTAGTGGTTAAATGGGCTCGTTCTTCATACTTGATCATCATAGGATGATGGTTAAGATAATGACACCAAGAGATTGGGTCAAACTACACATAGTAGTCATTTACCTAGGATGGTGCCTCTTTTGTAAACGACTAACCTATCACAAGGTCTTTTCTATTCTTGCATGATCGTTATTACCATTACTCGAAGGCTAATATCATTCTCTTATCGAGTTCGTTTAAGTTTAGCTTCACTTTGCTTGTTAGTCATTTTATAGTTTGTTTAAATTCTGGTTTGATACTTGTTTGAAACCTTCTTGCTTGCTTTAGCATAGCTGAATTTTAATGTGCTCAAAGTGTTAATCTCCTCCTCTGAGTGGATTGATACCCTACTAACTATACTACAATCTCTTCGGAGACTTGTAGCGTGGCTATAGGTCTTGATTTGTAGAGCTGTAAAAAACTTTAATTAATTATGAGCTTGCTTTCTTAGTAGGTGTTAAAGTACTTGGTTCAATTTAAGAGGGTTGGTACTAATTAGAAATAATCCTAGGCAAAGAATCACTAACTATAGATTGAGCCATTCCCATGGTCTTAATCACTATTTTAATTAATAATTTCACTAATCTCCCGATTGTGAAATTACTAATCTCCAAGCATTACTAACTAGTTTCATAAACCACTATTCCCTTTAGCATCATTTCCCAATGGCTAAAGAAGAAAAGCAAGATAATTGCTTTTTCAAGCATTTCATCGAACACCTTCCGGGCACAATCAAGCCTATGATCTAATTTAGTGATCAAGCCTAAACTAGCAATAAGACCACAAATTATCTAAGGAAACCAAGCCCCCAACCTTAGATCATTATCCTCTAACCATAAAACCACCCTAATCTACTAGATTTCATGACTTATAAGAAGACTACTCACACATGGCAAAAGAAACAATAAGCATAATGAAAACCAAATTAATCATAATTGAAAAGGATATTAAGACAATGATTAATCCAAGATCATAATCTTAAAATCCATAAAACAAGAATTACAAAGAGTATTTAGGGTTCTTGATAATGATAAGCTTAAGAAAATAAAACTGTCTCTTCAAGAAGTATTTATACTAAGGGAAGAAAAATGAGGAATTAGGGTTGGTCAATGCCCAAAACTCTTGGTCAAGGCTCATAAGAGGGTCGCACGGGCATCCACAGCTAGCTCAAGCTCATGCTGATGTGCCCGTGACCAGGGAAATGCCTGGAACGGCCATATCCCTCGCTCACAGCCCGTGCTGACCTCCCGTGCCAATTCTCCTCTCATTCCACCTTGCCGCTCATAAGTCTAGTCTTCAGTGTAAACACCATAACTTTCCCATATGAACTTCAAATTACGTGATTCCAAGTCCCAGTGAAATCTAACCTTTCTACATGTCTCCACAAAATTTTAGCCCCATTAAAAGTTTAGGACCACCATTTGTGCTTCCATATGAGACCTTTCGGATGGAGTCTTCTAGCTCAAATTTGTTCAAGTTGTCAAAATTGTCCCAAATTCTTCGAAACTTCACCAAACTCATCCAGAGCCTTGATAGAACACTCCTAAACATCTTGAGAAGCTCCTTTGGTTCTCTTCCAATTTGGTACCTAATGCACATGAATATGCATGCAAAATGCTATTTTCTAAAAGAGGACATCCTATATGAAGTTTGTGAGAAATAAATGTAAATGATGCAAGGCAAGGTGATTTATTCAAAAACTGGGTGATAAAAAGACTAAAAACCTAGGCTAAAATGGCATATAAATGCAACATGATAGGGATGATATTATACCGCTTTTCGATATGACTTTTTGGTGTTTTTAACGAAGAAACTATTTGATTTGAAACATAAACCACTGGATTTAATATTTCTCTCTTTGCAAAGTGTTTTTATGAAAATAATGCATTTAGGTCACAAATGGGCATTTTCTACCAAGTCCAACAGATCAACATTAGAAGTCCAGACCCAGATGAAGAATATGTTTATTTTGGATTGAAGTGAGGAGTTAGGACAATCAAGCCACGTGAGTTAGCTGTCACATGGACTTGGAATCAAGTCATTATCCCTCAGGAGTAAGAAGTTAAGCCCAAATCATTGAAGGTGTATCCAGAAGCTCGCATGAAATGAAGGCCCAATCGACCGGAGCAGAGGCCCACCGATCGACCGAGGCCCATTATCTCAAGAAAGCTTCGAGAAAAAATTCAGATAAGGACCATTGCATTTGGGGAGTTATCAGTATATGTTGGAGATAATCACTGAAGATACTGAATCTTCAGAAGACGCGCTTAAAATATCCACCGATCGATTAAAATAATGGCGACCGATCGCTTCATAGAGGATAATCACGAATATTTGGATTTTTATCCAAATCCTCTTCCTTATTTATCCCGACCAACTACTCGACCCTCTCCCCTATATATACAGACGATTGAAGCCAGAGAGAATCATCAGAAAAACACTCAAAAGCTTCCAGGCATCCAGGCTAAATAGTTTTCAGTTTCTTATTGTTTCTTCATTTTATTGTTGCTTTGATCATTGCTCCAAGGACGAAGTTTGTAATCTCTGCACTCCTGAGAAGCTATTTTAAACTCTTTCTTATAATAAGCAATTTTCATTGTCATCATGTTTGCTTTTACTATGTTTGAGTAGTCTTTTCGTTAGGAATAAATTTTTGCTAGGAGGAATCATGGTTTGGTAGATAGGCAATAAGACTGTGTAATGATTAGTTTATAGGCTTACTTTCATGTCAGATTTTAATATAATCATAGGATAAACCTGCTACTAATTTTCACATTTTATTTTTCAATAATTTTGCATTTTGCATTTAGGATTTGAATTCGGCTTTCACTCTCTCTCCCCTTTCTTCAAGTGTATGCAGAGAAGGGGTCAATGCAACGACGATCTGTTTCCACTTGAATTTGAAATCCAGAGAATAGAGAGAACCAACCGTAGGCTTGCTCGTTTGAGACAAATGGCGGAACAACAAGATCAACAGTTTGATGATGGTGAGCCTCGTCTCATTGGAGGAGGAGAGGAGAAGACCAAAGGAGGCAGGAATAAAAACGTCCACTAGGGAATGGAGGAGATAGAGCTGCTGAGCCAAGGGCAGATCAAAGAATGATTGCTGACTATCATTCGATCGATCAGCACCTGTTCGATCGAACGGTGATCAAGCCAGCACAACCTCCTCAAAATGATTATGAGATAAAACCTCAAATCATAGCCTTGGTGAAGCAGAATCAGTTCCATGGAAATGCCCACAAGCACCTAATGGACCATATTGATTTCTTTGAAAAAATTTGTACCACCACAAGGCAAAATGGAGTTCCCACCGACTACTTCAAGTGTAAGCTTTTCCAATTCTCTCTGGCGGACAAAGCCCATCGATGGCTGAAAACTCTACCACCAGGTTCCATCACTACATGGGAAGGTTGTAAGTCAGTTTTCCTTAACCATTTATATTCTAAATCCCGCTCAAATCAATTAAGAAACAAGATACAAGGATTTAAACAAGCCCCTGTTGAAAGTTTCTTGTTGCTTGGGAAAGGTTTTGTTACATTAAGGACTGCCCCCACAATGGTTTTGATGGAGCTAACCTTGTGTAATTTTTACAGAGGCATAAAGCCGAAATATCAATTGTCTCTTGATACAACTAGCAATGGTGATTTCACCACCAAGACCGTTAAGGAAGGACAAGCTCTCATCGAGAATCTAGCTGCAAGTGATAACAACAACTCAACTGAATTTGATAGGTCCATACCTATAAGTGAAGTGGAGTCCAAAAAAATCACCGAGCTCCGAGGAACGATGAGCCATATCCTAAGAAACCAACAAAGGGCGGTAAAATCTTGTGAAGCTGTGATTGACAACAATGCTGGCCCAACGATGGGAAGGGATCAAGAAGGTTATGAAGAAAAAGTAAATTACGTTGGAACACAAGGTAATTTTCAAAATCGAAATTTCAATAATTTCAAGAATAATAACCTCTCTTACAGGAATCCTAATGTGGAGAACCCCCAAGACCAACACTACCCTTCCCAAGAGAAACCTCAGTTTTATTCTTACACCCGAGGAGGAGGGTTCAATTCTGGAAATTTCCAGCAAGGTAGCTATGGTAGAGGCACTAATCCCAATGGAAATAATTTCCAGCAAAGACCTTCTTTTGGTAACTTTCAGGCTAGAGCACCGGAGCCAACCTTACCTCAAGACTCGAAGATCGAGAGAATGCTCCAGCAAATCATGGCCAGCTAGGAGAGTCAAAGGAAATCCATTGAAGAAAGAATAAATGGCGTGTATGAAGATCTCAATGGGAAGTTCGAAGCTGTCTCATTTCAAGTGAAAAAGGTGGAGGTGCGAATTGCTCAAACAGCGCAAGCAATGAAGTGGCAGAACGGTGTGCTTCCAGGAAAACCAGAGGAGAATCCTAAAGCTTTTTGCAATGCCATTGAAGAAGTCCTCGTGCCATATCCATGCATGATGATAGAAGAAGAATCTTTGGACTCTGATAACAACATCGAGGCTGGTGACATTGTTTTAGGAGGAAACAAAATCAACTATCCATGGACCCAACAAAAGACATTGCTTATGGAAGAAGATCCTGGAAAATCTGTCTTCCCTTGCAAAATCGCAGGTTTCAAGTTCCTAAACTCACTTTGTGATACCGACTCTAATGTGAATGTTATGTCTTCAAATGTTGCAAGCAAGATAGGGCTCGAACTTGGTCCATTCCAACACGTCACTAGTGCTCGGAGACTCGCATTCAAGAATCCCCAAGGGGATAGCATACAATGTCAAGCTGCAGATTGGCTCGACAACGGTACCCGTGGATTTCCACATAATTGACGTAAAGGAAGCAGACTCGCTGATTTTCAGAAGAGGATTTCTTGCCACTGTGGAAGCGGTCATTGACTTACCGAACAGTAAAATGAGCTTTGGAAGAATCAACTCCAAGGTTTACAATCCATCACTACCAAGTTCCTGCATCAAAGGAATGACTTACATTGGAAGGAGAAAAGTTCATGAACCTGGAAATGACCCGCTAAAGCTAATCAAAGGGAAGGAGAAATCCCACGAGTCAAGAAGGAAGCTTGCTACCCAAGAGAAGAAAGAAAGAGGGTGCACCAAGCCATACTCCACAATCAAAATGGTAGTCCCAAATGATTCTCATGGAGTAGGATAGTCAAGGTGCCGAGAGCTAATGGCCCTCACTAAGAGGTACATGTGGGAAGATTGTTTCCCCACAAGGAGCCTCAATGCTGAGAGTGGCAAGAAAAAAGAGCCTGACCCTCAGGAAGGTGACACTAAAGAGAAGGAACCTCAACCATCAGACCACCCCGGAGCGCTAAAAAATCTCCAACCATGTCGAGCTAACCAACTTTAGACAAAAGCGCTGAGTGGGAGACAACCCATTGGTACATTTTAGATTAAGTTTGATTTTTAATGTTTTTGTTCGTGTCTCAGGAAATAGGATTCAACCAAGAGGATGCAGAATCGATCGACTGCCTTAACAAAAATCGATCGATCGCCTACAGTTCATAAACTTCATTTCACTATATCAATGGAGAGCTAGAGGCCACTGATTCGAATCATCTGGTGATCTAGGAGAACGGTGTGCACTTCAACACTAATTGAAAGAAAAGTTAAAAATCAGGAGAATCACACTCTGATTCGATTGATTGATGGCTGTATCGATCAATGAAGACTCAGAATGATGAACACTTCCTCAATTTAACACGACAGATGATGATATTATAATGTCATCAGGTATAAATCTCCCCATGTTCCCTGTAAAGTCCTTTCAATTCCAATAAGACAAAGAAGGTCATTCAATACACTCGAAGACAACAAGGTAAAATCCATCTTCTATTTCTATTTTAATCCATTTCAATTCTCATTTTGCTCTCACAGCTTGTCATCATCGACGATGTTATTCAAGTATAGGGGGGGCTATTCCTCGTTATCTAACTCTTTTAAAGCACTTTTACACCCATTTGAGTCAAAAGTGTTTTATTGAGTCAGCCCAGGTCTGGAATAAGGACCTTACTCACAACTGGACTGCGGCTTAGTGACCATCTTTACAAGACTGCCCCGAGGCACTTGTTTCAGAAACTCCATACTCAAGCTTCTAAGCACATCTCGGTTTGCACATACTTTAATGAATCTGATTTTTTACTATATTTTATTTGAACCTAAGCCGGATTATAAATCTTTTTTGCTGGAGGTATTAGACTAGGAAAAAAAATCCATTCAGGACTTCTTATCCAGTTTACCACTCTCTTACTGATCCTGAATGGTCAACTTATCTCAAGTTGATACCACACCCATAACCTAACCTCTTTTCAAACCCCATGCAGTGTCTTTTCTTTTCTTATCTTATATGCAGTATGTGTAAAACGGCCGGAGAGATGAGACCAAAGCAGTTTTCCAATCACTCGTGAAGACTGGCGAAAAAGCATGATATGATCTTAATACATGCATGGAGATTCAAAGAGATAATTGTCAGAGGAATCATATGTAGTTCTTCATCTAAAATTGTGTTTAATGTTTGTTCTAGCTTGATCACCTAAAAACTTGATTATAGATTAGTTAATTGATGCAAGAGCATAATTAATTGTTGGAATTATTTTAGATGAACAAAATACATATCTGCAAGGAAATATGGTTTAGTGATTTTGTGAATTTATTGAACTAATGCTTGTTTTTATTCATAGAATTTGCGACTAAATTTGGGATTCTAGGATTTAGACATAGATAATCTTCGCAACGACAGTTGGTTGATTTTACATTAGTGATTCATGTTTTAGGACAGTTCTTAATCATCCTCTAATTATATCTTATCTATGAATTTCAAATTTCCCAAAGAATTACCCATGGCCTAGCTTTTGTTTTATTGAGTTAAAACCCCCATTCTCTACAGCTTTAATTAATAGTTAATCGTTAGTCATATTTATTTAATCTGCTTAGTGAAGTTTTAATACTTAAATTTATAGGCAACTTAAACTCTCTGTGGATTCGATCTCTAAATACTACATTTAATTAATTGTGCTCTTGCAGTTAGCTTAGAGTAAATTTGAGCATATCAAAAGGCACTGGAAAGGGGACTTTGGGATGATAGACGCCTTCGGATGTTGAAACAGCTTGATTTGAACGTCTTGGCTCTGTTCCGTCTGGGTGTCGATTGACACTCCCAGTGGTGTCAATCGACACCACGTCGATCGACACCACGCCATTCTTAGTTATTTCTCGTAAGGTGTCGAGCTCGTGTCGAGAGGAACTCGACAAATGTCTGTATTGTGCATCGACACGTGACGGTGTCGATCGACACTGCCTAAGGTGTCAGTCGACACCTTGTTCTGAAACAGACGAGGAAGGTGTTTGTCCCTCCTGGTGGCGTTCGACACTGCACTGTATCGCAGCTAGAACTTCTTCAGTCAGCTCTCCATCATCTTCAGTCAGCTCCTCATCTTATTTAAACACTGATTCGTATTTGTCTTTATCGACACGGACTATATTGACAAAGGCCTTGGGGTTTTGGTCCGTCTTTGCTGGAAGAAAGCCTTCAACGGCTTCGGCTGTTTGAGCCACTTGAAGACCGGTCTTCTTCAAATGAGTGGCCAGCTGCTCTATCTACCCATTCAAATTGGTGTAGAGATCATCAATATTTCCATTGAATCCCACCATCATCTTTTGTTGACCTTCAAGGAGTTGTTCGAACATCGACTTTGTCTTGTCGTCTTGAACTTTGGAGAGTTATAAGATGTGATCCCATAGTTCCTTCCTTCACCAATCGTTTTGTGATATTCACCATTAAACGGTTTGTTGTAGGAAGGCTTGTTGTATTGGCCATTGTTGAACTTTTGGCCATTGTTTCCTACATAAGGGACATCTTCTTCATCTTCTTCCTTTTGGACAAAATCTACATCAGCGAAGCGTACACTCTTCTGATTGGTCTTGATCAATAGCTTTATCGTCTCACAAAGCTCTTTCACCGAATCAGCCTCCACACTATTCACTCTCCGTGATCGATCATACTCCTTGTTCTTGTCTCTATAGCTTTCAGCAAAGTTTTCAATGAGCTCCTTGGGTCCATCTACGCTTTGTGTCATGAAGTTCCCCTTGCTAGCAGCATTCAAGGCAGCCTTGTAGTCCCATCCAACTCCATCATAGAAGATGCTAAGAAGCCGACTCTCGGTGTAGCCATGGTGTGGACAATCTCTGTTATAAGACTTGAACCTCTCCCAAGCATTCAAGGCAGCCTTGTAGTCTCATCCAACTCCATCATAGAAGATGCTAAGAAGCTGACTCTCGGTGTAGCCATGGTGTGGACAATCTCTGTTATAAGACTTGAACCTCCCCCAAGCTTCACAAAAAGACTCGCCGGTCAGCTGCTCGAAGTTGGCAAGCTTGGCCTTCAAGATGCCTGTCTTTTGCTTAGTGTAGTAGTGGTCCAAAAACACAGCTCGAATCTGATCCCATCCGTGAAGAGACTTTGGTGGAAGAGAGTTCAACCATCCAAAGTGCTTTGCCTGCCAAAGAAAACTCGAAGAGCTTGCAACGGTTGTAGTCATCTGGAACTCCATCGGCCTGTTTAGTACCACAAATATTTTCGAACCGGTCGATGTGATCTTTGGGATTCTCATGTTCATGTCCATAGAATGGCCTTTGATCCACCACCTGAATGATTTCAGGTTTGATCTCGTAGCTAGCCCTGGTGAGAAGAGGGACAACTATCAGAGATCTCTCCTTGTACAAAGTGTGAGGTCTATCAGTTCCTCCAATAGTGACTATCTGCTGATTCTTATTAGCCTACATTCGCCTCATCTCCTCATGCATTTTGTTGTTATCTTCTCTTATTAGAGCATTATCCTCAACAATTCTTTTCATCTCCTCTAGCATAGAGGCTACATCAAAATTTCCACCCATTGTGTTTGCTTAGCCTGAAACACCAAAGGTAAAACAAAAAGAAAGCTTGTTAGTAAATAAATAAAAACTAAAACCAAAGAAAAACAAGCAAATAAAATCCTAAAACTAAAGTAGATATCGATAAACTAGTATGCAAATTTTAATTGGTCCCCGGCAACGGCGCCAAAACTTGATACACAAAAGTTTACCCTTTGTATTTAACCGCTAGAGCACAGCTAAAGCGATGTAGTACTTAGGGATCGAATCCACAAAGACTAATAAATTGCAAACTAATTTAATAAACTCTAAATTAAATCTAGGACATGGGTTTTTAGTTGTTTAAACTAATGCAAGTGACTAACAAATTATGGTGAGGGTTTTAAATAATTAAAAGAAAGGTTAAGCCTTGGGAACTTCAGGTAAAGACTCAAAACTTAAGCCAAATGCGTCGAGTGTCGATCGACACCAAGAGTGGTGTCGTTCGACACCGCACGGTTAAAATATGTACCACTTAATTCCTAAACATGAAACCTATTGTAATGCAAACCAACTTCCGCTGTGAATGCAATCTATAATTAATTCATAGCAAACCAAATTCTTTTGTGAGTCCTAAGGGATTAATTATGCAATGAGCCTATGTTCAATTGTTCATAAACTATCTAAACCAAATTCCTTTGTGAACATATAATTTACTCCTACTAAGATTTGTTCCAGCAATTATTATCACTTCCATGTATAATAATTAACCTATGATCTAGTTCAAGGGTAGCTAATCTATGAACTAGCAAAGAGCACAATCTAGAGGAAGAATTAAGGGTTTCAACCTAATTCAGACTTATGGCAAACAATAAATCATCTAAACCCTAAGAACCCTAAGCCTAACAATATAATTACTCAGACATAGCTAAACAAAACATCATGCAATTTAATTGAAAGCAATAAGATATCAAAGAGAAACACAAAGGGTTCAAAAAATCTCTCTCCCTAAAAACTCTCTCAAAATAAATTAATGGATAAGCGTAAACAATGGCCAAAACCTAGTATTTATATGCACAAAAATGTCTGCCCCTTGGAAAAAATAAGGAAAGCTCGATATTCCCTTTTTCCGAATAATAATTGGAAACTTTCTTTTTGTGCCCGCCAAAATGACATGTCTTCACTAAAACCATCATATCTCCTCACCCAATAATCATAATGAGTTGAAAACACCGCCAAAGTGAAGCTAACTCAATTTCCTATGCCGTGTCAAAATTTGAGATTAAAATTCATATGGGAAGACTTTTGTCTGACACGATCTTTAAGGAATTTCAGACTGCTTCTGCATTATCATTCCACATATTTGCTTCCTTTGCTCCATAATTTCTCCTTAATTAACCAAGTGACCAAAACTCGTCCATGCACCTAAAAAGACTCATTTGGACTCTAATAATAAAAATATATTCTCGATAAAATAAATAATTATATGTTTATTATCATAAAAACCGGTGAAATACGAAATATATCATGTTTCCTTTTGGAAACTTATGAGGTTTCTGATATCAGTCAATTGGTTTTATGAAGAGGATATTCCCTGAAGATTTTGTGAGGATCACGCCTGAGGATTTGGAGTACAGAATTGTGTTCAGTGTCCGTTGGAGAAACTCGTGGCAATTCTTTGTGGACCGAGAGAAGGACGGTCTGTTTATGATTGAAGAAGATTGGAACGAGTTTGTGGATGACATCCAGTTAGCTCCGAAAGATATCTTGTCTCTCACACACGACCACACGTGCTTTCTTGATGCTCGAATTTTCAAAAATGGGAGAGAGGTCATAGATACACCGTTGAAGCTGAGCCCGAAGGTGAACTGATTAACCCTCAACCCCCGAATTTGCAGCAAGAAACAACCCCTGCCTTTAGTAAGACCCATTTATTTCGAAGTTTCTTAAGCTAAAAAATTATTTGCTTCTGGAGTTTCATTCTTTTTGTTTCTATTTTCTCGAAATTTTTAGCAAGAAGAATTGTCAAGCAAGCAATGTTTGTGCTGTCAGACCACTGCCTCTGCTGTCAATGTTTTTTCAAGCAAGCAAGTGCTTTCTGTGAAGTCATTGGATGATTTATGTATTTCCTTTCTTTATTTCTGTTGAGTCTCTTACCCCAAATATTTCTGCGAATAAGAAACTCTACTTTTTTGTAAACATATATACTTGGTGGAGTACGAGAAGCCATTGCTGATTTAAAACAACTCTTCTCACTTGCTGAAAAGTTAGGTTATTCTGAGTAGATACAATTTGATGCATCTATTGTGCATGGTCTGGCTTATGACACTGGAATCGTATTTGAGGTTAGATTTCCGACATCTTCTTTTCCCCGGACATTAGTAATTGTCTTTAGATTTTGTGATAACAATTGATGATGACTATTTTTTTACAGGGATTTGATCGGAAAGGGCAGTTGCGAGCAATATGTGAAGGTGGGAGATATGACATGTTACTCTCCACTTATGGAGGCGATGACATTCCAGCTTGTTCATTTGGGTTTTGGCGATGATATTATTGTGTAAGTAAGTTTAAACATTCTGACTGCTTTATGTATTTCTTAGTTTGTGAGTAGAATCGGAGTAAATTCAAAAATTGTTTGAGAAGATTGCTGCAGTAGATTCGAAATTGTTTGAGTAGATTGCTTTAGGTATTTCTTGGTTTGTGAGTAGAATTGGAGTAGAATCAAAAAAAATTTATGCATCAAAAGCATAGCATGAAAAGCAGTGTTTAATCATTACTTTTGAGAAATTTTTTTGTTACCTAGATTCGATTTTGTAAAGTCAAATATACTGCTTTTGGAAATCATTCCAACTTTGAAATTCTTCTTGACTATGACATAAAACTTAAAGAAACTTAATCAAATTAAATTAAATGATAAAAGATAAAAACTTCAAAAAATTATTCAACAAAACTTAAAACTTAAAAAAATCTAAAGTCTTTGAGTTGTCTAATCTCAAAGATATACTCATAATGTGTATCTTTGATTCTAAACATTTCCTCTTTATATAGCCTTAACCTAAACCACTTCACACTTATCTTATATTTTCTGATAAACGTTTTATATAAATGAGTTCTAGCAACCCATATCCTTTCCCTCATACTTTTATGGACCTTTTGAGTAGCCAACAAGAGAGTAACATTCTTGAAACTCATCCCTCCTTCATCCCACCTGACCATAATACTTTTGGTTCAACCCCAGTCCATTTTGATTCCCCACCTGTCCAAACCATAGATGATACCTCAGCAGAGCTGTAGAAGAACTAGAACTCGTTGGAGTGTAGGTGAGGATGTTGTCCTCATTAGTGCATGGTTAAATACCAGCAAAGATCCAGTAGTGGGTATTGGCCAGAGAGCTGGTCACTTTTGAACGAGAATTTGCGGCATGTGATGGAGGGGGCAATAAAACCAGTAGAGGGGAGACACAATGTAAGCAAAGGTGGAGGAAGATCAATGAGAGTGTCAACAAGTTCGTTGGCTGCTATACTCAGGCTACAGCTAGAAGAAAGAGTGGACAGTCTGATGATGATGTCCCCCAGATGGCCCATGAGTTGTACACCAACGATCATAAAGCCAAGTTTATGCTTGAGCATAGCTGGAGGGAGCTTCACAATGACGAGAAATGGTGTTGTGCACACAACTCCAAAGGAAAGGAGTCCTCTAAGAGGATTACGTTAGATGGAGATGGTGCATACTCATCCACTTCTAACACAGAGCGTCCTCCTGGTGTAAAGGCTTCCAAGTGTAAAGGGAAGAAGAGTGTGGTTAGTGAGGGAACAAGGGACGTTTCATTTGTGGATCTTGAGCAGCTCCAGTCCATTAAAGAGAAAGACCAAGTGGGGGAAGGATAAGTTATCCAACAAGAAAATGCTGGACACTCTCATAAGCAAGAGTGAACTTTCTAAAAGTGAACTCATCCTAAAAACATGCTTATTGATGAAATGTTGGCAAATTTGTAGGTTAATGAATGCTTGATGTCTAATGTTTGATGTTTATCCATGCTTGATGTTTACTGGTTTATGTTTATGTATGATTCATGTTTAATGTTTAAGATTGCTTCATGTTTTATGTTTAATTAACTTTTTGTTCAATGTCTGAATCAATATTATGCTTTGAATACTTTTTTGGTGTTCTCTCCAACAAGTAATATCAGTCACTTGATTAAAAAAGCTAAGAGTGTAGAAAATAAATTTTATATCATGCGAACTTGGAACAATTTTTTTATTCTTTTGATCATGGTTTGATTTGTTTGAAATGTGAAGTATTTGTAACAATTTGTCTATTTCACTAACTTGTTTTGTTTGGTACTGTCTTTGGTTTCAGGTTTTGCGTCCACTTGTGGTGGTAAGTTGGTTTTGGACAAAAAACACTTTTGCAACCCGTGAAGTTGCTATGCTTTTTTTTTGTGGTCAAAAGTTGGTTTTGGAATCCGTGAAGGTACTTGTGTTTTTGCAACCCGTGAAGGTCCTTGTTTTCTTGTGGCCACATGTTGATGGTGTGTGTGGATTGGTGTAATATATATTGACCTGATATCACCAGCTACGGACACAACTCATTTGCTCTCTCTTCTTTACTGTTTTAAGCTCTGCTTAAGTTTGTAATCTTTAGCAAATTTACTAGCTCATCTGTTTTGAGCAAAATTACTATCTCCCCTTATTTTGGTTTTGGTCAAGTTTGTAGTTTCTATCAAACTTCTATTTTTTTGTTTTGGTCAAATACACACTAACAAATCCTCCTTTATTAACCAAAAACTTACAAAAAGATCCACATTACTTCATTAAAAAACCCACAAAAATTAACATTCCGAAATTTCCAAACACAAAATGTCATTTCCGGATTCTGATGATGAACTTGAGCAAGCTTTTGATCAAGAATTTCAAAATGTATATCAAAATCTTCATGCTAAGTATAGCCGTCAACAAGGGGCAAGTAGTTCAAGACTGAAACAAACTTATATCGACAGAGGACGGGAGGATGGGCACACTCGGTTGTGGAATGATTACTTTAGTGAAAATCCAATTTACTCTGAGGATATGTTCCGACGTTGTTTCAGAATGAATGAGCCGTTGTTCTTGCGTATTGTTGATAGTCTATTTAATGCATTCCCATACTTTCAAAAAAGGTGAGATGCAATATGAAGGCTTGGTTTCTCCCCACTATAGAAATGTACAATAACCATTCAGATGCTGGGATATGGATGCGCAACCGATGTTGTAGATGAATATATATGTATCGCTGAAACCACTTCTTACTTATGCTTGGAAAATTTTGTAGACGGACTTATAACTTGATTTGAAGATGTCTACCTCAGAAGGCTTAAGAAGAGGACCTCCAACGATTACACAAACAAGGAGAATTTCCCGGGATGATAGGAATCATTGATTGTATGCATTGGAAGTGGAAAAATTGCCTCCACGGCATGGAAAGGGCAGTATTCACGGGGATCTGGAAAACCGACTATCATCTTAGAGGCCGTGGCTTCACAAGATTTGTGGATTTGGCACGCATTGTTCGGACCACCATGTACTTTAAATGGTATCAATGTTCTCGGCCGATCATCAGTGTTTGATGTTATATTAGAGGGTCGAGCTCCAACTCTCAATTACGTTGTCAGTGGACGGCAGTACAATATAGCATATTATCTCACCGACGGTATATATCTAAAACAGCTTTTATCCAATCATTATCACTTCCACAAAGTCCAAAACAATCATTATTTGCTAAACATCAAGAAGCAGCCCGAAAAGATATGGAACGTGCTTTTGGAGTCTTGCAAGCTCGATTTGCCATTGTAAAGAATCCCGCTCGTAGTTGGAATAAGGAAAAAATAGGTAAGACAATGAGAGCATGTATCATCTTGCACAATATGATAGTAGAAGACGAACGAGATGGATACAGTCTTTACAATATAGAATAGTTCGATGAAGGTGAAGGAAGCGGGATTTCAAATGTGGATTTACCGTATTCTACCGATATGCCAACAAATCTCGGCAATTTGATGGGCATTCGAAATCGTCTTCGTGATAAGACAACACATGTGCAATTGAAAGCTGATTTGGTTGACAATATCTGGGACAAATTTGTCGGAAATCAGGATTAGACCCGAAGGGATTACGTTCTTGTTTTCTGTTTATTATATCAATATTTAAGTTTGGTTTTCTTATTTAATTATTGTAATGTATGCTTAATATTTTGTGTAATGTAATATATTTCTGTTTTTATATGTTGCAATATAATTTTTTTAATTAAACAACTTTTTAATTATATTCCACATTTTCAACAAAAACTAATTTTTTATTTCTTTAAACACTAATTTTGGATGTCCCCAATGGAGGGAGATTTTAGTTAGAAGTTGTTAGTGGAATTGTTAGATTAAATTAATGTTATAATTAATATTAATGAATTATAAGGACACTTTGTGATGTGTCTCCATTGTAGATGGTCTTAAAGTAAGAGATCCAGAACTTGATAGTGAAAGCTAGACTATTTAATAGTTTGGTATAATTTGAATTCATGCACTTAATGACTATGTTGGTTGATTAATCAGGCCAAAACTTCTCTTCTTCTTTTTTTTTTTTTTTTTTTTTCNTTTTTTTTTTTTTAACGCTGAATTGTATTCTATTTGGGGTGGAGTAAACCTCCAAACGGGCCAGGGTCCAAACTTACAAAAAAATCGAAAGAAGGAAATCTGAAAAAGAAAAAAACACAGGAACAGAGTTCAGAACAGGTGCAGGTTCAAAAATAAAAAAGAAGCATCTGTGTTGTCTAGCTTATCAATGAGCTTCCAAAAGAATCTTGGACTGAAGCCAGTTTGGACAACCTCGAACAATATACGATTGATAACATTTCCCGGCAATGACACTTGTAGCAATTGATGGGTATTTAGTTTTCGCCCAAAATATTCTTGCAAGCGTACATGCTCTCGCAGTAGTACTTAGGGATCGAATCCACAGGGAGGCAAAGTGTACACAGCGGCAAAATCGATTCAACTTGAGCTAAGCAACAAAATAAGGTGTTTTTTTTTATCGATCGAATGGGTTTAGTCAATCTATCGATTGGAAATGTTTTTGTTTATGAAATGCAAAATGAAATAAAAGAAAACAATGTTGCAATTGTGGGGTTTCAAAGAATTCTCTAGGGTTCATGGATTAAACTATTCAGATTTTATAGGCAGATAAAAATCCGGTTAAGTATTCAAGCCAGTCGTAAATTAATCTTCCTATTTTCATAGTCATGATTAAACATGTCTAACATCCTAATTCACACAATAGTCACAAAGTGTAAACTAGGAAAGCAAGCCGCAGAAGTTGTTTACCTATCATTTGATACTATCTTATCAATCTCATCATATTGTCAAAATGAAGAGAGCAAATATAACAAATCACTTAGCGTGTCAAACCTAAGCAATCATGAGCATAAATCCTACCTATATGTCAAGCCATTAAAAACCCCTTTGAAAACCCCTATCCCCAACAAAAGAACTATTCAAAAATGATAGTAAAAACCATAGAAAAAACCATAAAAATTGACATAATAAATAAATAGAAAAGGGATTAGAAAACTCCTCCAAATCAGTAGACAAGGAGTATGAAATATTCTCCCTTACAACAACAAGACGAAATTACAAAAGGATTTAAGAGAAAATGAAAGCAAAGTGCTCTCTCTTGAGAGTTTTGGTGAAAGAGAGACACACCATTCTCTGAGATGAGAAGTCTCTTTATATAGAGAGTGATGCACGACCAAGGGCTTCAGTAAAGGGATAATAGAAGATCAGCTGAAGAGATTCACAATATTTGATATTATCTTCTTCAGTCGATCGAATAAAATGGATATTTGATCGATAGTTATCCAAAAATATATTTTGGTAACCACTGAATATCTTTTGACATGTCTGAAAGCTTCTAATGGATCCATGGGCCTTGACTCACTCATAGGCTTCAATTCATGAGCTTCAAGAGACTTTTGGGTCCTTGATCGATCATCCAATATGGCAAGCGATCGATCGTTCTTCCTTTGTGTTCTTCGACTGCTTCACATCGACACTGCACAATTTGTCTTCTGTAGAATCAACATAACTCAATATCTAACCGTTGGGATTACTTCATTTCACTTGTATTGGAAAGCTGAATTCTTCATCTATCTTGTGTCAAAATCTCAGAGCAATCTATGTTGGGGAAGATCTTCATCTAAGGCCAAACTTCTGGAGCGTGGAACTGATCCTCTTCACCAGTCTTCAGTATTAAGGGAATAACTTCTTGATCGTTGGGACGAATGACTTGATTTCAAGCCCATGTGACAGCTGACTCACATGGCTTTATTGTATTAAATCCTCACTTTAATCCAAAATGCAAAACAGATTCATCTGGCCCCGAACATCTGATGTCGAATTGCTGAACTTGGAGAATAATGCCCATTTATGACCTAAAAAGCCTTATTTTCTCAAAAACATTTTGAAAACATAAAATAGTGAAAACCATCACTTTTATCTTGAAATCATTTAGTTTTGTAATAAAAAGCAATTGAAATATATGGTAAAAAGCGGTAAAATATCACCCTTATCAAATCCCCCAGAATTAGCTTTATTCGTCGTCGAACAAACAATATGCCAAGAAAGGAAAATATGTTTGAAAACTTAGAAACTCGCTTACTTGTACCACAGATTAGAGGTGCAACTCCGTGATGGTCATCTCGATAATCCTGCCAAACGTTCTCATCCCATACTCCCGCCACAACTCTCCCAACTGGTCCAACAGGAATCTCAATATGCAAATTCCCCTAAATGTATCAAAATCTGACTCTCTACATTCATTTATATTGCATGGGCTTTCTTACTGGAGAATATCAGCTAGGTAAAACAGGCTAGGTGTGTAATGAGAGGGGGCTAATATTTATAGGTGAGTCTAGTGTGTTTAAGGTTTACCGTACTCAAGACAAATGCGATATGTTTGCAAAAAAGCAAGAGAGATCGGACCGCTTGATGGCACAGTTCCCCAATCACTCTCTCCTTAGCTCGGCTCGTTCCTCCCCCAGACTTAGATTCTTTTAAGGGAATCTGAAGTCTTCTTGGACATCCTCGGACTCCTTTAAATGTTTACCACCTTTCTCCATCTTGATCTTTGATTTCCCTGGCATTTTTGCTAAACAAGTATGTATCATAAAGCTTTGGATTTTATTTTTATTTTTTTATTTTATTATTATTATTATTATTATTATTATTATTATTATTATTATTATTATATGTTTATTTATTTTTTAATCGAAAAGCTTTCACCATATACAGCAAGGCACGAGTTTTACGTTAATTTTGATGAAGTTTTACCAAGAAAATCAGCTTGAAACCTTCTCTATGAATCTCCATGCATGTTTTAAGATCGTAGCATGTTTTTTAGTCAGTCTTCACGAGTGATTAAAAAACTGCGTTGGTCTCATCTCTCAGACCGTTTTACACATACTGCATATAAGACAAGAAAAGAAAAAAGACTGCATGGGGTTTGAAAAGAAGTTAGGTTTATGGGTGTGGTAACAACTCAAGATAAGTTGACCATTCAGGATCAGCAAGAGAGTGATAAAGTGGATAAGAAGTCCTGAACGAATTTGTTTTTCCTAGTCTAATACCTCCAGCAAGAAAGATTTATAATCGTTTAGGTTCAAATAAAATAGAGTCAAAAATCAGATTCATTAAAGTACGTGCAAACCGAGATGTGTTTGAAAAGCTTGAGTATGGAGTTTCTGAAATAAGTGCCTCGGGGTAGTCTTGTAAAGATGGTCACTAGGCTGCAAAATCCAGCTGTGAGTAAGGTCCTTATTCCATACTGAAAATTTGAAAAATAAGGGCGAAGTTTTTTGTAAAAGCATTTTAAAACCGGTTTAATACCATTAAAAAGATAGCCAAAAGAAACAAACGAGTTAGACAACGAGGAATACCCCCCAGACATGAATAACATCATCCCGATGTAAACAAACTGTGAGAGCAAAATGGAAATTGAATTGGATTGAAATAGAAATGGAAGATGGATTTTACATCGTCGTCTTTGAATGGATCGAATGATCTTCTTTATCTTATTTGAAATGAAAGGACTTTACAGGAAATAGGTAAAGATTTGTACCTGACGACATCAATATATCATCATATGTCGTGTTGATTAAAAAGTTGTGTTCTTCATTTGGACCTTCATCGATCGAATCAGGCGTGCACTCGATCAAATCACTGAGTGAAACGACTGAATTCTGCCTGTTTCCTGATTAGTGTTGAAGTGTGCATCACGTTTCTGAATCACCAGTTGATTCGAATCAGGTGGCCTCTGATTTTCTAGTTGAACAGTGATGTGGTGCTATGAACAGCAAGCAATCGATCGAATGTTGTAGAGGCAACCGATCGATTTTGCACTCTCTTAGTTTTATCTTTGAATCCTATTTTCCTGAGACACTAACAAAAACATTAAAAAGCACTAAAATAAAATCAAAACTAAAACGTACCACTGGGTTGCCTCCCACTCAGCGCCTTTGTTTAAAGTCGTTTAACTCGACTTCTCGGCACAATGCTAGTCAAAAGTATCAAAAGGTTGGGCCAATGCACCTTTGGTCCTTCTCCTATTTCTGCAAAAGAAATATATGCAAAGAAAAGCACAATTGTCCATACGGAAGGGACAAAATTCTCTGCAAACAAGCTTAAAGCAAGCAAAGCATTTATCTTGGAAAGGTCATTAATAATTATATGCTCATTAGAACCAAAATCATTTGATGAAAATATGAAGTCAATAACATATTTAAATGAATTTTCAGAAAAAGATTTAACTTCATAACCTGTAATGAAAGGTTTTTGCATCATCATGGATTCTTCCAACAAAAGACTCTTGAAGCTTTGTAAGCTCGCTATGGAAATTTTCTTCCGGTTGAGATTGAGATTCTTCCTTCTCATGAACATTAGAATCTTTCTGCACGAAAAAATTGATATGTTAAGCAAAGTGTTATCATAAGAAAAATACTTATCTTCAGTAGTCCCTTGAATGCAAGAGGGCTGCATTTAATCAAAAGTTTCTTCTTGCGGCAGGGAACCGAATCGATCGATTCCTATAGTGCATCGATCGAATTGAAGATCTTCCATGTTCAAACTGAAAACAAAACAATCTTCTAAACCTGCACTATTAAACTCACATCACAAATCATCATTAGTTAATAAATCAGTAGAGTTGCAAGAAACTTCATGCATTGATTTAGCTTCCAAGGCATCAAGCTCCGCAATTCCTTCTTCGTATGACTCGTCAAGCAATGAGCAAAACTCTTTTGCTTCCAAGGTTTATGAATGAAAACGAAAGGGATTTGATGAAGCTTTAGACTGTGAATTCCTTTGATGCTCCATAGGTGCTGGAAAATTCATTCCAATGTGAGGTTCATGTGAGTGGTCCATTAGCTTAGCCATAGCAAGTCTTCTTGTGACTCCTGAAACTTCGTAGCCTTCCGTCTTTTTTTTTTAATAATGAATTTCTTGAAAAAAAGAAAGACTGAAATTAAATAAACTAAAATGAAATGAAATAAAAGCTTAGACTGAAATCTAGTCTTAATGCTAGTGGTACAACTGTTGCTCCCTGGCAACGGCGCCAGAAAACTTGATGGGGATTTAGTTTTCGCCCAAAATATTTCAGTAAGCGCACAAGCTCTCGTAGTAGTACTTAGGGATCGAATCCACAGAGAGGCAAAGTGTACACAGCAGCAAAATCGATTCGACTTGAGCTAAGCAACAAAATAAGTTTTTTTTTTATCGATCGAACGGGTTTAGTCAATCGATCGATTGGAAATGTTTTTGTTTATGAAATGCAAAATGAAATAAAAGAAAACGATAATGAAACTATTGTTGCAAATGTCGGGTTTCAGAGAATTCTCTAGGGTTCATGGATTAAACTATTCAGGTTTTATAGGCAGATAAAAATCCGGTTAAGTATTCAAGTCAGTCGTAAATTAATCTTCCTATCTTCATAGTCATGATTAAACATATCTAACATCCTAATTCACACAATAGTCACCAAATGTAAACTAGGAAAGCAAGCCGCAAAAGTTGTTTACCTATCATTTAATACTAGTTCTTATCAATCTCATCATATTGTCAAAATGAAGAGACCAATATATAACAAATCACCTAGAGTGTCAAACCTAAGCAATCATGTAATAAGAATAAATCCAACCTATCTGTCAAGCCATTAAAAACCGCTTTGAAAACCCCTATCCCCAACAAAAGAACTATTCAAAAATGATAGTAAGAAACCATAGCAAAAACCATAGAAATTGACATCATAAATCAATAGAAAAGGGTTTAGAAAAATCCTTTAAATCAGTAGACAAGGAGTATGAAACCTTCTCCGTTACAACAAAAAGGCGAAATTACAAAAGGATTTAAGAGAAAATGAAAGCAAAATGCTCTCTCTTGAGAGTTCTGGTAAAAGAGAGGCACACCCTTCTCTGAAAGGAGAAGTCTCTTTATAGAGAGTGAGGCACGACCAAGGGCTTCAGTAAAGGGATAAGAGAAGATCAGCTGAAGAGATTCACAATATTTGATATTATCTTCTTCAGTCGATCGAATAAAATGGATATTCGATCGATAGTTATCCAAAAATATATTTTGGTAACCACTTAATATCTTATGACACGTTTGAAAGCTTCTAATGGATCCTTAGGCCTTGAATCACTCATAGGCTTCAATTCATGGGCTTCAAGATACTTTTTGGGACTTGATCGATCGATCCAATATGGCAGTCGATCGATCGTTCTTCCTTCGCGTTTTTCGACTGCTTCACATCAAGACTGCAAAATATGTCTTCTGTAGAATCAGTATAACTCAATATCTAACCGTTGTAATTGCTTCATTCCACTTGCATTGGAAATCTGACGTTTTCATCTATCTTGTGTCAAAATCTCAGAGAAATTCATGTTGGGGAAGGTCTTAATCTAAGGCCAAACTTCTGGAGCGTGGAACTGATCCTCTTCACCAGTCTTCAGTATTAAGGGAATAACGATTTGGTCGTTGGCACGAATGACTTGATTCCAAGCCCATGTGACAGTTGACTCACGTGGCTTTCTTGTCTTAAATCCTCACTTTAATCCAAAATGCACAACAAATTCATCTGGCCCCGAACATCTGATGCTGTTTGCTGAACTTGGAAAATAATGCTCATTCATGACCTAAAAAAGCCTTATTTCCACAAAAACACTTTGAAAACATAAAATAGTGAAAATTATCACTTTTATCTTGAAATCCTTTAGTTTCGTCATAAAAAGCTATTTAAATATATGGTAAAAAAAGGCTAAAATATCACCCCTATCAGCAATCATAGCAGCGACTTCGTTGACAGAAGGATGGACAACTTCAACTTTCCATTCAAGTAGGTGCTGTAAGTTGAGAAATTGATGTCCAACAAGATATGTGAATATCTCAGAAATTGCCTTGGATTTCGTAACACTGGGAGCAACTAGTCTGATGGAGATTCAAATAAGACCTTTTCGTAGTGTAGGTTGTGAGCACATTTCGTAGCCCACCAAAGACTCATAAGAGAGGATTCGATTTTTGTAGGGATGAAGGAGAATGAACGGTGGCCATGATGAGTAACACTACCTGAGTGATTCATGGCTAACCAAGAGGCTTCGCAGTTGACCAGAAGGTTAATCCAGGACGAGTCGAGATTACACTTAATCCAGTATTCAGGAGGTTTGAGCCATCATGAGAGCGGTATGGTAGATACTGAGGCCCTTGGTTGTGTTGGTGTTATCGATGAAGAACGCAGGGAAACCCAGACCTCTGTATCATCTAAAGCTCTAGTGAGTATACAATGTTCAATAACTGATTTCTTTTAAAAAACCAGGGTGTTGCGAGCCTTCCATATATGCCAAAGAATCCATGGAATAGCTTGTCTAATGCTCTGATAAATATCAACGTTCTATCTACAACGGAAAACGTGGAACACATTCAAGAAGGCTGAGTTGATAAGAAAACCTCATGGAGGGAAGGGTATTCCAGCTGCTTCCCAGACCCGAAGAGCCAAGGGACAAGTAAACAACACATGAATTGTTTGAGTGAAAACCACATGAGGAGCAGCGTTGATCAACATAAATCCGTCGGCTTTGAAGATGCTCTTTGACTGCAAGGGCACCCGATAATACTTTCCAGATGAAGTGTCGGATTTTAAGGAAAGTAGGTAACTTCCAGAGACGCGTCCAAACAGATTTTCTCAAGAGGAGGATTTGGCGAGCGTGGTACAAGTTGAAGGTCTGGCAATAATTCTAGAAGCTTGTAACAACTTTTCACTGTGTACATACCATTAAGAGTAAGACTCCAAACTTGCGAGTCCGGGAATCTTGGATTGACCCTTTGTTTTAGGATGTAGTCTGCATCTTTCAGAGTGAAGAGTCTGCGTATTTCAAAGCTGTTCCAGGAATCAGCGAGCAGCAAATCCGAAACTAACATTGTATCTATTTGTTCAATGCCTGAGTTAGCTTGTGGTGGTCGGGGTGTCCCATCCAGAATCTGATTCTAGTGCCATACATTCGTATTTTCACCATCATCAATCTGTTTTATCAAGCCTCGGGGCATGATATTACGACCATGAAGTATACTTCTCCATGCATATGACGGTAGTTTGCCTTCTAATGCATACATGAAAGAACCGTTAGAGAATAACGACCTTTCATTACTCGACTAAGCAGAGATTCTGGTTCATTCCATATCCGCCATGCCTGCTTGCCTAACAAGGCTTGATTGAATCTTTGAACATCATGGAAACCCAATCCGCCGACCTCTTTATCTCGACATAAAGTACTCCATCCTACCCATGAAATTCTTCTTTTTTGGCCATTACTCCACCAATATTCAATCATCACACTAGTAAGCTTCTCACATAGATCTTTCGATAATTTGAAACACGACATCGCATATACCGAAAGTGCTAATGCAATGGATTTAAGAAGAATTTCTTTACCACCTTGTGAAAGGGCTTTTGCATACCAACCATGTAGCCTATTTTGAAGCTTATCTTGTATAAACCGTAGTAACTTTCTCTTTGAGCCGCTAAAACACTCCGGATGAGCTTGCTTAACAAGTGTCTTGACCTTTGAAGAAGGTTCGATTTGCAAAGCATCCTTCTTGCTCTCGAGACCATACTTGAGACTTCGTTCCATCTTGTTCTTCTTGGTAAGCATTTCCTTGAAGAATTTAGACCAAGTTGGATTGTTGTCAATGACTTCCTTAAGGGTAGTGTTACTTCAACCGTGTCCATGATATCGATAAAGTGTTGCCTTTTCTTATCGATCAAGAGGTTCTTCAATCTTGAAGGGAACGGAAGTGGCGGCTCATACGGTGGAGGCTCAAACATGACGTTCTTCGCTTTATCATCAATACCATCCAAGAAACCTTTCACCGTGGGCTTTGCAACCTCAACTGTGACTTGTCCATCTTCGTTTAGATCCACTTTTGGTTCACGAACTTTCGGACCAACATCTTGGAGTTCCTTGCCACTCCTTAGAGTTATCATATTGCATTGAACCTTGGGGTTCGTCTCGGTTTTAGGAGAGAAGGAAAGCATCGGTAGCTTAGAAGACGAAGAAGCTTGAGAATTTTGGCATTTTGCCCGTTCATTGAGGATGTCTGAACAACAGTGGAAGCTGGTTGGGAGGCACCAACTATGATAACTGAAAAAAATGAAACAATTCCTAAATGTACAGACAAATGGACACAAACTAATAAAAATTTGTGTAAGTTTGCCTAAATGATTTACAATAGCGTGGAAATTGGATCAGTTTAACTGATACAAAGGTGTTTGTCGGCTAAGAAAATATGGGAGTATTTGCAAAGTCTTATAAAAGTATAATCAAAGTCCATAATAGAAGATTTGATACTCTTGCATCTCAATTTCATAATCTAAAAATGAATGATGATGAGTCCATTGTTGCCTTTAGTGGGAAACTAGCCTTTATTTATAGTGAAGCAGTTGCCATGGGAAAAACAAACAAGAAAACTAAGTTAGCGAAGAAACTAGTGAGATCATTACCACCCAAGTTTGCAGCTCATAAGAAAATTTTAAACGTTACAGTTGTTACAAATGAAATGAAGTATGAGGATCTTGTAGGAATGTTGTAGTCTGAAGATAAGGATGTCACCCCATATAAACAACCAAGAACTGGAGTATCTTTTTCCGCTGAAAGAGAAACAACAAAGACACAAGAAATTATTGAAAGAAGAGATACTTCGGCAATGATAATGACGCAACTGAAGAAAAAAGGGAAGACATAATAGTCATAAAAAAGCTTCAAAAACTCTTAAGGAAGAATAAAAAAACATAAGAATTTAAAAGCTATATGTCTTGAAGAAGAGAAGAACAAACCCCTTAAGCATGAGTTCAAGGAAAATCAGAAGGCAAAGATGTTTGATGGGGATTTATTTTTCGTTCAAAATAGGTCCTGTAAGTGCACAGGTCTCGCAGTAGCACTTAGGGGTCGAATCCACAGGGAATAGAGTGTACGCAGTAGCACGTCCAAATTCACTCGAGCTAAGCAACAAAATGAAATGGTTTTTGGATTCGCTCGATCGACAATGTGAACTGGTTGATCGATGAAAGCGTCTTTTGGTCGATTGCAGATGATGCGGTCAATCGATTAGTGCCTGTAAATGCTAAAAAAATAAAACGTAAGAAAATTCCGATATTAAAAGCGTTAGGAAGTCAGGCAATGCATCAGAGGATCACGATTTGAATTATTGAGGGTAGTAAGCTAGTGTAAATATCATAGTTTAAGCTATATAGTTGAAATCATTATTAACTGACTATCCTTATGGTCAGGCTTAGCCAGTCTAGTTNGAGGGTAGTAAGCTAGTGTAAATATCATAGTTTAAGCTATATAGTTGAAATCATTATTAACTGACTATCCTTATGGTCAGGCTT
>OVAP01000533.1:0-34166 GCA_900406295.1 Aurinia saxatilis
TAATTTTTTTTTTTTTTCAACAGTTTAACCTTTTTTTTCAACACCTTCATTTAAGGTAGTCTTACGCGCTCGTTATGTTTTTGTCTCTACCAATAATGTGAATCATAACGATTTCACCTTTGACCCAAAAAAAAAAAGTTTTTTTTTGGGGTCACCTTGTATGTTATTTGTACACTGGTTCACTAAACTCTTTTTTTTTTTAATGGCTACCAAAAGACCACAAACGCTGATCATGAGATTATAAACAAAAATTTAATCAACATTCTTTCATCAACAGGAAAGGTTATATTTGGTAATTGTTCATTTGGCTTTGGCTGAGATTAATATATATACACAACAAAGAAAGAAATATAGCTTAATTTGTAAAATATAGCCATGTATAATACTCGAATGTCTTGGATTTTTGGGTGATTGGATGGATCAGAAGTATGTCATATCCGTTTAATTTATTGGCAAATAAAAATTAATATGTACATGACCCCATATAGGCCAAAAATATATATAGTATTTTTTAGTTTTAACATATGGCGTATTTTACATGTAAAATGTCATAAAATTAAAAAAGAAAACAAGTAAAAGTGAGTCAAAGGATGAGAAGGAGGTAGGTCTCGTGCCACTATAATATCTGCCTTACCCTTCTCTTATATAATAATACAACCATCCATTTTATTTTTTCACTATTCATTTTTTTCTTTTCAAAAACATAAATAAGAAAAACAAAGGGAGATGAAAAAAAGAAAGAAGAAGAAAAGATGATAATGATGCATAAGAATGACTAAAATGGAAAATTATAATCTAGAATGGAAATATCCCTTGGTCCAAAGGTCTTTCCACCTTCTTTTCTCCTACCTCATATGCCTATCATAATCATCACTTTGACCAACCACGAAGAGGCCCTCTGTACATGTTACATTTTCAGAGTTCTATGTGTTCAGATACCTTAGATAATAGATACCATCTTACATCTATATGTGTATATATACTGGAAATATATATATCACTTACAAGTAACCACACTTTTCTGTGTACATGCATATGTTTTTAGAACCACAATCAGAGGATCAAAATGGTATAAATATTAGATTAGGTCATGTCCAATGATGATCTCTTATTTAGAACTTCTTAAATATAATATTAATATATTTTATTATTATTTTATTTTAGAGTCTTTTGATGGTCTCTTAATTAGTAATTTCATGTGTTTCTAACATCCACCTTATTTTTATTTTATTTTTTTTTCTTTTATGTGTAGAATTTAACTAAGAACCCCTTATTGGAGATGGCCTTAGTAGTGGAATATGAATGAATAAATTAGAAATGAATGAATTTTTTTCTTTCAACAACATTTTATCATACTGTGACGCATGGGGTGGGCATTTCGATTTAATTCAGAGTTCGGTTTGGGTTATTCAGTTTTAGTAAAACACCAATCAAATTCAAACTGAAATTAGTTTGGTTGGTTCGGTTCGGTTCATCTCGGATTTGGTTTAATTCGGTTCGGTTCATTTTGGATTGGTTTTAATTCCGTTTAAAAAAAAAAGCATTCCATGTAACTTGAAACTAAACTCCTAAATCGTAGTAAAAAAAAAAACAATAAGAACTATTCAAACTAAGAATTCAGACTAAACACAAAAATTAAAAAATTTAAAGAAATTCAAGCGTATTAAAACCAAATTTAACTAAAAATGAAAAAATGAAAGAAAAAACAGAAAAGATCCAACACCATTATCTTCTTCTTTTTTTTCTTTTTTATGTCACGAAGACGAAGAATATGCAATCAATAGTTGTATATAAATTTGGCTAAAGATAATAGCCACAAAACATATATTTTAACTAAATGAAATGGAACAAGAAATATGTAAAAGAAGTAAATGAAATTGGAAATAGAGAAAAGTAGTAAATTAAAAGAGCGAGGCACAAATTCAAATCAACCAACGATAAATCTATAACAAGATGTAAAATTCAAATCCAAATTTACTTTTTTTTTTATGCAATATTTACTAAATCTAACTAAAAATATATATGTATAATTATATATATAATTAATTAATGAAAAACACATTTGTTTACGGGTTCGGTTCGAATTGAGAAAATATTGAACCAAACGATTTGTTTCAGAGTTTCGGTTTGGCTGGGGTCAATTAATATGCTCACCCCTAATGACACATAGTCACAGACCCTAGTACAAACCAAGATAAATAAAGTTTTAGTGATAAATTTTTTCCCAATAATCCCTTCGATTAGAGGAATAATTTCCCTTAAATTTGTTAATTGTTGCCTACTGGAAAGGATATGGTTTTCTAGGCAAATGGCTTCACTTTTGAAGAATGCATAATTCTATAATTTTGTTTATTCCTCTAACGTGGTAAAAAGACTATCTTTTATTAAAAAGCATCAAATGATGGCAATTACACCTATTTGCTTTTACCACCATTATGTTATGGTAAATAACCGGTAGAAATTCAACTAATTGCAAATTTATAAACTTAAGAGTTTCATCTTTCATTATGCTATTAAGATCACCTCCATTGAAATTTCTTAGTAAGTTGCTAAGTAAATAATAAATTAAAAAAAATTAATACAATATTATGGAAATTGTTTATTTAAACAATTTTTGGTAGATTTCTTAGTTTTATAAACAATTCCCATAATATTATATTAATTCTTCTTTGTTTATTATTTACTAAGCAATTTTGTAAGAATGATCTAAATTCCACAATCTTTTTTCTCATATTCCAAAATCCTACAACTAAGTTTTCACAATCATGTATGTATATATGGTGAATTAATGTATGTGTGCACTATGTATGTGTATGTATAGACTGGTAGATTTGTAGGTGTGTAAGAAGAAAAATCTAGGGGGGGGTTCATAGAAAAGGAGAGAAAAGGACAGAGCATGTGAAAAGAGACAGAGAAACAAACAGAGGAGTGAACAGTTTTACTTCTTTTTCATTTGTTTTTTAATTTTTCTCTACACTTAATGAAACCCAACCCTCTCTGTATATTTCTGATTACTCACATGCCCTTCTCATCTTCTTCCTTATTCCCATATATATTTTTAATTTTTAATAAAAAAAACTTATGGTGATTCTTTTTTGTATATATAAACGACAAATAATAACATTTTAAAAAAGGACAAAAGTACTTTTACTACTTCACTTGCAACCAAACAAACCTAGTCCCCTTCTTTATCCAATGGTCTCTTCCCTGCTCTCTATTTCTCTTCTAATCACCCTTTTCTTTCTTCCTTATTTTCCATTTTGCCATTTGTAAAAGTTACTAAAAGATATTTACTCACTATTGGTATTTTTACTTGATGTCCAATAGAACTATTGTAGTAAACTGTTGACCAAAACTATATTACTTGTTTTTTCTAGTCAGCAAAACTTTAGTTTAGAAGTTTTGGTTTTTTGTTCAAAGAGTCAGAGAGATTTTGTGCAGTGAAGCTCATTCCGAATTCTTTGAGTAAATACTTACATACATCAGTCTGATTTTCAACCTGTGTTTTTGACAGTAATACCAGAGCTCACTAAATGTAAAAAAAAATAAAAAAAATGAGCTCAATAAAAAAGAAAAAAATGGCACTCATTTTAAGGCCATTGAAGTGTTGGGATACAGCTGAAACTTAAAAAAGTCTTTCTGCTCAAAGGAAGAAAAAAAAGATTCCCAAAAATCAATGCACAATATTTATAAGAAAATACAAAATAATAGTATTTATGTATAGTTACAAAATTTTAAAAAATAGATTTTTGAAGAAGATTGAGAAGAGAGGAGTAGTCAGAGAGACAGGAGCATCAAGTGCTGCAGAAGAAGCAACAGGAACACTGGGCCTGAGTCTCTTCAGATTTGCCAGTCTTTATAGGACCACACTCTTCATGCATCTACTTACATTTTTATCTATTTCACATTTACAATATTGGATATTTTAATGTTGTTTTGATTTTACACTACATGGCAAATCACCTTAAAAGCTCTTGTCCTCTTCTCATATATTTCTATATATTTTCTAGTTTTATTAATGTTTGTGATAACTCTCTGATTTATAATTATTGACACATATAAAATCAGGTTTTGGTTTTGACTACTATTCCCCTTTTTTTGTTTCTAGTCATACATAGAGTGTGTGACTAATTGTCTAGTAATCTCTATTCGATCTATAATATAAGCAGATACTACTTATAATTGTAGTTTCTCCAAACACAGAAAGTAGAATATATATATATATATATATTATAAAAGAGGGAATGACCTAGTGAAGAGGAAGAAGCTAGCTAGTGTTCATGCAAATTGCATCTGAGGAATATATGCTTAAAAGAAAGAGAGAGACCAAACCAGAGGGAGAGAAAAAAGTGACAGAGAAGTTGGTCTTCTTTGTCTGGCTTTGTCCCAAACTAAGGAACCCTTATCTCTGAATCCATCAAGAAAGCTAGAGGAAGAAGAAGAAAGATGATGAGTCTAAGTGGAAGTAGTGGGAGAACAATAGAGAGGCCACCATTTACAGAAGCACAATGGAAAGAACTTGAGCATCAAGCCTTGATTTACAAGTACATGGTTGCTGGTGTTCCTGTTCCACCTGATCTCATCTTCGGCATTAGAAGAAGCTTAGACACTTCTTTGGTCTCTAGACTTCTCCCTCACCAATCTCGTAAGCCCTAATCTTGATCTCTCTCTCTCTTTTTTGGTTTTTTAAATTTCTTCAAAATCTTGTTAGTTCTTTTTCTTGCATAAAGTAAAGTTTCAATCTTTTGTTGATTCTCATGTCCTAAAGTTTGCAGCTTTACTTGAGTTAGTCTCCAACTTTTTATTTCACAAGACCACTTTAAAAATCTTGTGATGATATTATACTTAAGGTTTTTAATTAGGGTTTTTGTGTTAATCAAAATGATTATATATATGCAGTTGGGTGGGGATGTTACCAGATGGGATTTGGGAGGAAACCAGATCCAGAACCAGGAAGGTGCAGAAGAACAGATGGTAAGAAATGGAGATGCTCAAGAGAAGCTTATCCAGATTCCAAATACTGTGAGAAACACATGCACAGAGGAAGGAACCGTGCCAGAAAATCTCTTGATCAGAATCAGAATCAGACCACCACAACAACAACTACTCCTTCTTTAATAACATCACCATCTCTCTCTTTCCCCAACAACAGCCCCACCTTGTCTTCTTCTTCTTCAACTTCTACTTATAATTCTGCTTCTTCTTCTTCAATGGATGCTTATGGTAACAATACCAATAGGTTTTGTCTTGGTGGAAGTAGTAGTAACACTACTAGAGGTTACTTCAACAACCATGCTCTTGATCAGTATCCTTATCCTTCTACTTCACCCAAACAACAACAACAACCTCTTCATCATGCTTCTGCTTTGTCACTTCACCAAAACATTTCCACTCCTCAGTTCAATGTCTTAGCCTCCAGTACTGATCACAAAGACTTCAGGTTCTGTCTCTTTCCATCACTTCATGTTTTTAGTAATATAAAGTACTGATCTTTTGATTTATGAATTTCAGATATTTTCAAGGGATTGGGGAGAGAACATTCTTTCCAGAAGCATCTAGAAGTTTTCAAGATTCTCCATACCATCATCACCAACAACCGTTAGCTACAATGATGAATGACCCGTACCATCATTGTAGTACTACTACTGATCATCATCACAACAACACATACTCATCCTCATCATCATCTCATCAACATCATGATGAGCACCAACGACAACAACAACAACAATGTTTTGTTTTGGGTGCCGACATGTTCAACAAACCCACAAGAACCGTCCTTGCAAATACATCAAGACATGATCAACAAGGAGAGGAGGAGAAAGATTCATCTGAAACAAAGAAGTCTCTTCATCATTTCTTTGGTGAAGACTGGGCACAAAACAAGACCAGTTCAGAATCTTGGCTTGACCTTTCTTCTCACTCAAGACTCGACCCTGGTAATTAAATATGCTAATAGACAAAACACTTTTAATTAATTATTGATTTGATTAATTTAAAATTTAATTTTTCTCAGGTAGCTGATTAAGGAGGGACAGTATAATCAATGATGGATCTGCACCAACACACACAAGTTTGAAAATGTTGAAGGGTCACACTTCACATCTATTTCTGTGGAACATTTGAGACAAGACACTGTTTGCAGAAACCTATATGTATGCTAGTATGTATCTCTGTGTGTGTGTGTTAGGTCCAACAAAAAAAGTGTTCCGACACAGATATATCTGTCTCTGTGTGTTTTCTCTTGCTTCCTTCTGCAACTATTTTTCTTCAAAGTAATCGTTTTTATTTTACTGTGTCTGAAAGCAACACAAGTAAACATGACTTTATGTAATAAGGCTCTATATATTGATTTCTTCCTTAGGATGCAAGCATCTCTAGGTTTGATGTGCACTTGCATTGCATGTTACAATGATCTTAGAATTATGCGAAACTGTCTAATTTGAATATTTATTATAATTTTGGACGAATCAAAGCATAAGGATGTGTATAAATGACTGTATATTGAGTTTATATCCATAGGTCATGAAATGACGTTTTCATAGACCCAAGTCATGAACCACACGCATTAATAAGACGAGAGAGAATTGGTCAAAACCCAAACATAAATTCGTAACAAATCATAAATATATTATATAGTACGAAACAATAAACATAATAAATGTTGTCGTTTATAAGAAAAAATACAAACAATCATATACATCTTTTTTGGTGTAATGTTTGCTTCCATGCATGTGCCTTTCTTTAGTATAAGGAACGAAAGAAAGTTATAAAGACCAACATCATGACTCTTGACCCATTAAGTCTTTTACGTGCGTATGATTACTTGGAATCATTATCAACTAATACAAAAATGAGCATTAAAAAAGCAAATTTTGCCAACGAAGATTCTATGATCGAAACCAGGTCCAGATCCAAACCAGCTCATCTTTTTTTATCATACTAAGCCAAAAACGCGTCTTGAAAACACTTTTGATAGTAGTGAACAAGATCATTCTTCCACCATGTGAAAATATCTTCACCTAGACCGGTTTGCGTAAACCGAATCTGGTCATGAAACTTTTCACCAACACCATAAAGAACAATGAAACTAGTGATGATTGGTCTAGTCCCCAGCTCAAAAAAAACACAACACCCACCAACTCAAAACCAAACCAGAGGCCCGTTATTAATTAGTTCCCATCATCATACGGATCCTTCATACTAAGATGTGCATTTTGTAACACTACAGATCCAAATGACCAAAATTTTTTACAGATACTGATTCCAGGAGTATCATACACAAAAGACTCGACATTTTACGATTCCAACGCCTTTCAACAACTATCTAATAATCATACCTGAAACAATTGACAACGAACCTATTGTGTCTACAAAAATCATAACATAGGAGAATGAAACTTGAACTTCCTATCCTACTCTTGCCCTCGATTCCCACTCCAAACATTACACAAAACAAACCGAAAAAATCGCAAAATATGCATAAACAGGGGACTCATGTACCAACCCTGAATCATTTCAGAGAACGTAAACAAGAATATCCAAACAAAAACACATTGTGTGAAGTGAACCCACAAAGAATGAAATTAGATATCAGATTTTTGCTTCTTTCTCTTTTTTTTTTTTTTTTTGGTTTTCCCAACAATCTCCCACAGAACCTCCCTAGAACAAATTATACATGACATGATCCAATCTTTCTCTCAGTTTCCACTCAGTCTCTCTAGTTAGCATCGTTAGACAATGTAAATGGTAAAAACTACACGACCTTAAAAGGAAAAGAAGAAAAAAATTGAAAAGAAAGATGAATACAAAAGATGTGGTAGCCAGCAGAATTTACCCAAATTTACAGATGAAGTCTTGTTTGATCAATCGATAGTTCCTCACCTTCTCCTCCTCATCTACAATTCCAATAAATCTTTGATCTCTCTTTCCAGAAATCCAAAATCAATAAGTGTGAGTGATTCTCAGAAGTTGCTTTCTTTTGAAAACTAAGAAGGCAACAACGCAAATCTGTAAGATTGCTGCGAATCCGGCGAATACCAATCCCAACGTCTTCCCTGTGTTCAATCCCATTTTCTCCGTTTGTTTAAATGTACGCGCAGGAGGCGGAGGCGGCGGAGGAGATGGCGGTGGCGGAGATTTACGAGGAGGAGGAGAAGGCGGTCGTAACCTCCTCGGAGGCCGAGGAGGAGGTCTTGATACTGGAGGCGGTGGAGATTGAGGTGGCGGAGGTGGAGGAGGAGGTGGAATCGGTGATGGTGGCGGCGGAGGAGGAGGCGTATTGAGCAGTGGATTCGCCGGAGGAGGAGGAGGTGCTAAATCGCCTGATTGCGTCACGACAATTTCCGGCGGCGGCGGCGTGGTAATCTGAACCGTAGGCGACGGAGGAGGAGGAGGTTGTGAATGGACAAGGAGGAATCCATAAGGAAGAAGAAGAATTAAAGTTGAAAATCTGAAAACGAAATTCGAAAAATCCATTTATAACAACAGATTTGGAATCTCGCTTCTGATCCAGATCAAAATTCAATCAACGCATATCGGAATTACGCATCCGATCTAAGTCAACCAACAACACCTCCTCTCTCTTATCAACCAATCTGCTGATTTATGTTTCCCTCACCAAATTCACGAATCGATTAATTGATGATGATGTTGGTCGATTAAGGACATTGACCATAGAAGAAAAGAAAGGAAAAATGATTAGTAAAATTTTCCGGGAAAATGCAGAGAGGAGAGTAACGGCTTAGGGCTAAATCTGGGGGAAGAAATTTCGGGCAACTGTAGATATAGATTGATTTTTTGGTTTTCGATTTTGGAATTTTTACAAGCTGTAATATATTTTTCTTTCTTTTTTTTGTTTCTTCAAAAAGGTTATAGAAAAACAAAAAAAAAACACGTACCCTTCTTATTCCGTTGGAGACGAAAGATAGAAAATATTCCCGTTGTGAGAAATTGCGGATCCAATGTCAATCAATCATCATTCCCCACTATTGTCAATATCTCTTCTTGTTTATTTGGGCTTAAGCCCAGTGCTGTTCACTACAGCCCATTTTGTATTTATCCTTCCGATTCTGGTTTTTCAGTTTCCTGATTTGTTTTCGTTCTTCAATATAGTTTAGCAGACCGGTTCACTACACTTTTCGTTTTGGAGGTAATGCAATTTATAAATTACTTAAATCAAAGTAATGCTCGGTTTAATCTTTATGGATTTATTCAACGTTGCATACTTTTGACACCAGTGAGCAGTAACAGCATTCTAAAAACAATGAAAAATTACTTTTATTGTTATATATGATCGAATCTTCAAGTAAAAAATAAATAAAAAATGAAAAGCCTTTCCTATACAACAAGTTTCATCTACCCTAGCAATTTTTCCTACCAAAGACATTTCAGCAGCTTGTATGTTTCATAACTGGACCGAGACAACAAACGCTGCAACTTTATATGCAGAGCTCGACAACGATTGCACACAGTTGGTTTTATCCCCACGCCATGGAACAAGCATAGTTAACCACCAGTGTACCATCAAATCCAAAGTTCTGCAATTGCCAAAAACGAGCACAACCATAAGCAACGAAAAGAGAAGCAGCAGCAAAGCACCGAAAAGATTCTCAAGTGTCAAGATCAAACAAGCCAGGGTTATGGGCGATCTAGAACTACTTTCACAAGCATATTACCACGTACAAAATGTTGAAATCAGTGTACAGAGAGAGCCAAAGGAAAATGAGAAACACTTACATTGTATAGGTCAATTACTGACTCATCAGGGGTTGGTGAGAAAGCGCTGTTTACATAGACAAACTAATAACAAAAGAGATATCAGTACACAGTCCAACGAAAATCAACGCTGTCAATAGATAACACACACAAGATGTTGTTGATTCATATGATTTTACCAGTGAGTCAGAGTGAAGCTGTCGTCTTAGAAAATCAATCACTTTAGCAAATTTTTCAGTCCCTGAAATCTGAAATTCAAACAAAAGCAGAGCACATATTGTATAAATAAACTGTATAATATAAAGATCGAAACTGTTACAAATCTAACGATGCATCTGATATATGATGTTGCCTACTTGATGTAATGACAAATGCCAAACTAGTTTCCTATCAAGCAATCAAAACATATGACACCATAAAATCTCAGTATCAGTTAACAAGGCTGGAAAATCATCAATTCAGATCCTCCACACACATTTTATGCCATAAAATATGATAAAACTGAAGATTCACAATGCTATATGTCACATAAGAACCCTAATTTCACCTCAGACTAAAATTTGACAATTCGCCAAGGAAAGAAGTAATGGTGTTTGATTCCGAATGTAGATACCTTGAACTTAGTCTGTTTCAGTATTGGAGCACCTCCTGTAGCTCTTAGATGAACAACAACTGTGAAGAAAGAAGAAAAAAAGAAAAGAACAAAATCCATAGACACGGATCAAAACGGATCCGTAAAACTAGGTCAAACGAGTTTATTGACAAGTGATCAAATCCAATAGATTCAGTGAAGAGGTTTACGAATCAATAACTCACTTTTCTGAACAGAATTCTGAGATTCGGTCGCCATTGTTGCGACTTGGTTTCGCCGGAGAAGACGTTGAAGAAAATTTGGGAACGGCGTTACGTTACTGCCTTTGACCCATTTCTCTATTTCAGATTTGTTTGGGTATTATTATCTAAGCCCAACCTATCTTAAAGCCCATGAAAAAACTGAGTTCAAAAGTGAGAGCACAATAATTTGTATTGATACAAACTATGGCTTATATGCTTTGATGTATATTTGATACAAGTTCTTTATATTTTTGAAATGTCGAAATTGGATAACAAAAAAATCATCTTGAATTTTTTTTGGCAGGATTATTGTGAATAAATTCACTAGTCACGCAAGAAGTCTTTATATGCACCTTAATATATATGTTACATGAAGTTTGATGAATGGATATTATAGTATGAAACACCAGAGAATTACTAAATAAATTTTAGAAGTGAATGGAATATGTCTTGGAGTTATTGGGATTCAAATAAGGCGCCGTTGCTTTGTAGCAGTTTGAAAAAGTCAGAATAGTCAATAAGAAAGGACCGAGTCTTATGGTTCTGTTAGATAAGTTTGTTAGATTTTATTGATGCTTAAGTTTCGGTAGTAGTTCTGATGTAAAGGCTATTTAAGCCAGTTTTGATTAATGAAAAAGACACGAAGTTTTTCAAAATCTAAACATATATTGAGCTTTGTGTTTACAACTTGGTATCAGAGCTCCGTTAGATTCCTTGAGAATTTCATAGAGAAATCGCAGTTTCTAAAGTGTGAGAAAAGATGGGAGAAGAACGGATGAAGCTACCCTAATTCGATGGGCACTGAGATCATGTGAGTGAAGTCATGGAGAACTTCTTCAGAGCAAAAGGGTTGTGGAGCATGGTAGAGAACGGGTATGAAGAACCAGCAAACACAATGGTGCTCTCAACAGAACAAAGGCAACAACTTGACAACGCCAAGATGAATGATCACAAAGTCAAGCACTTTCTTTATCAATCAATCGATAGAGAGACGTTTGAACAGATTCTGGACCGGAAGACATCAAAGATCATTTGGGAGTCGATGAAGAGAAAATTCGGTGGCAATGATCGAGTCAAGAGGTCTCTATTACAGTAGTTGCGAAGAGATTTTGAGCTGTTGGAGATGAGTGAATCAGAGACGGTGGAGGAATACTTTAAATGTGTGCTGGCCATCACCAATCAAATGAGAAGCAGTGGAGAAGAGATGAGCGACTCAAAGGTGGGGCAGAAGATATTAAGAACTCTCAGTGAGAGGAGTCCAAGGACATCGAGAGCATTCCTCTCGATGAATTGCATAGCTCCCTTGTTGTTCATGAACAAAAATTCAGGAGACAAGACAAAGGAGATGACCAAGCTCTGAAAGTAGCCTATGGGAGAGGAATGGGAACCATAGGAAGAGGATCAAATGGACAAGGTAGAGGCCGTGGTCGAGGCAAATCATTTCCAGACAAGAGTACGGTGGAATGTTTCAAGTGTCACAAACTTGGCCATTTCAAAAACGAATGCCCAATGTGGGAAAAGGAAGCTAACTATGCAGACTATGAGGGAAAAGAAGAGATGTTGCTAATGGCATACATCGAAGAAGAAAGTGATGGTGAATCTGACACGAGCATCGAAGAGACTGCAGAAATGATGTTGATGGCATATGCTGGAAAGGATGAGAATACAAGGAAGAGAGTCTGGTTTCTCGACTCCGGTTGTTCAAACCATATGAGTGGAAACAGAGATTTGTTCACAAACATGAATGACGGCTTCGGGCATTCAGTCAAATTGGGAAATGACAAGAGAATGGATGTCTCGGGAAAAGAAAATATGAAGTTGAAGCTAGAGGATATGGTATACGTGATAAGTGATGTATACTATGTGCCTGAACTCAAGAACAACTTCCTGAGCCTTGGCCAACTTGAAGAGAAGAATGTGACAATCATCATACGAAAAGAGTTTGCAAGATGTATAACGAGGAAAGGGGGCTAATGGCAGAGAGCAAGATTAGTCTAAACCGGATGTTTATGTTGGTTGATCAATCTAATGAAGAAAAGTCAGAACATGAGCGATGTCTACAAACAGTTTCAGAAGATGTGCCGAATCTGTGGCATGAGAGATACGGACATCTTAGCTCTCAAGGCATGAAAATATTGCAAAATAAGCAAATGGTGTGTGTCCTTCCAAGTTTTGATGCTCAAAGATTTACATGTTCTGATTTTTTTGTGGGGAAGCAGCTAAGACATCCGATTCCCAAGAAAAGCTCATGGAGAGCTCAAGGAGTTCTTGAGCTTATACATTCCGACATATGGGGTCCCATTAGTCCTGCATCCATCAGCGGAAAGAGGTACTCACTGTGTTTCATAGATGATTATAGCAGGAAGGCGTGGGTGTATCTCTTAAAGGATAAATCAGAAGCTTTCACTCTCTTTAAGATATTCAAGAAGAAGGTGGAAACTGAGGCGGGGAAAAACATCAAATGCTTAAGGACTGATCAAGGTGGAGAGTACACATCTCTAGAGTTCACAAACTACTGCCAGGAGCAAGGAATTCGTAGACAACATACCACTGCCTACACACCACAACAGAATGACATTGCGGAGAGGAAGAATCGAACAGTTATGAACATGGTAAGGTTCATGCTCTCAGCAAGGAAATGCCAAAAAATTTTTGGGGAGAAGTTGTTGCCTGGACTTTCTATGTTCTCAATCGATGCCCCACACATGCAGTCAAAAATACCACACCGCAAGAAGCATGGAGCGGAATCAAACCGAGTGTGGAACATTTCAGAGTTTGGGGAAGTATTGGGCATGTACATATTTCTGATGAGAAACGAGGTAAAGTCGATGACAAAAGTACTGCTTGCTTGTTACTTGGTTTTTCAGAAGAGTCAAAAGGTTACAGGTTGTATGATCCAAAGATAAAGAAAGTGGTAGTAAGTAGAGATGTGGTGTTTGAGGAGACAAAAGGATGGAGTTGGGAAGAAGATCAATATCATACCTGCTCTGAGCTTACTTGGAATGATGATGATGTAACATGGGAGGAAAGTGAGTAAGAGAATGATGATGAAGCAGAATCAGATGGTGAGATAACGCAACCTGCAGAATCAGAAAACGAAGAGGAAGAAGCTGCAGAAAATGCAGTAGAAAATGAGACCATGGGAGGACGAGTGAGAAGAACTCCACGACATCTTGCTGATTATGTTGTTGGAAATGTAATAGATGATGAAGAAGTTGTTGTCTATATGGTGGAGACAAATGCATCGGATCCAACAACGTATAAAGAAGCAGAGAAGAGTTTAAAATGGAGGAAAGCGATGGATGAAGAGATTGGTTCCATTGAGAAAAATCTGACATGGAAACTCACAACACTTCCTCGAGGAGCTAAGTGCATAGGAGTGAAATGGATTTACAAGACGAAGTTAAATTAGCATGGAGAAGTAAGCAAATACAAGGCTCGCTTGGTTGCAAAGGGTTACTCTCAAGAACATGGGATCGATTATACTGAAGTTTATGCACATGTAGCTCGAATGTATACCATCAGAACAATCCTTTCAACTGCAGCACAAAAGGGTTGGGACATCTATCAATTAGATGTCAAGTCGGCTTTCCTCCATAGAGTACTTGAAGAAGATGTGTACGTTCAGCACCCAGAGGGATACGAGATCAAAGGAGAGGAAGATAAGATATACACACTTCACAAGGCTTTGTATGGATTAAAACAAGCTCCATGGGCTTGGTTTAGTCGGATTGAAGAATATTTTATCAGGGAGGGCTTCATGAAATCAGAGAATGAAGAGACGCTCTTTCTCAAGACAAACAAATCTGGTAACACTTTATTTCTAAGTGTATATGTCGATGATCTCATATACACCGGAGATGATGTTAACATGATGAAGGAGTTCAAGAAATCGATGCAAAGAGAGTTTGATATGACAGATCTTGGGAAGATGAGATACTTTTTGGGTATTGAGGTTTTGCAGACAGCAAGTGGAATTCACATCTCTCAAGCAAAGTATGCTCATGAAGTGTTGAAGCGGTTTAACATGGAAAACTGCAATGGAGTTAGAAATCCAATGGTTCTTGGAGCAAATCTTGATATGGATGAAGGAGGAGAACGTGAAGATGAGACTCTCTACAAGAAAATGATAGGAAGTCTCATGTACATCACCACAACAAGACCGGACCTGCAATTTTCTGTAAGTTTACTAAGTCGCTTTATGGCTAAGCCTACACAATTGCATTTTCAAGCTGCCAAGAGAGTCCTAAGGTGTTTGAGTGGAACTGTGGATTTCGGAATATGGTATAAGAAATGAGGAGAAGGAGAAGTGCTGGTCTACACCGACAGTGACTTCGCTGGAGATATTGAGAGTAGAAAGAGTACGTCTGGTTATGTTTTTCTAATGAATGATGTTGTTGTTGCTTGGTTATCAAAGAAGCAACCAATCGTGACACTTTCTACTACAAAAGCAGAATATGTAGCTGCATCGGTGTGTGTTTGTCAAGCTATATGGTTCAAAAGAATCTTGGAGGAATTGGGTTACAATGTAGAAGGCAGTACTGTGATTATGTGTGATAACACTTCAACGATTAAACTCTCGAAGAATCATGTCTTTCATGGAAGATGCAAACATATCAGAGTTCGTTTTCATTTCCTAAGGGATCTGGTTAATGAAGGAGTGATTCGGCTTGAACATTGTGGTTCACAAGAACAGGTTGCAGACATCTTTACCAAGTCGTTGAGTCGAGAAGCGTTTGAGAATTTAAGAAGCGAGATGGGGATGTGCTCTGTTTCGGATAAGCTAAACTTGGTGAATCAAGCTTAGTTTAGGGAAGGTTTGTTGGAGTTATTGGGATTCAAATAAGGAACCGTTACTCTGTAACAGTTTGAAGAAGTCAGGGTAGTCAATAAGAAAGAACCAAGTCTTATGGTTCTATTAGATAAGTTTGTTAGATTTTATTGATGCTTAAGTTTCAGTAGTAGTTCTGATGTAAAGGCTATTTAAGCCAGTTTTGATTAATGAAAAACACACACAGCTTTTCAGAATCTAAATATATATTGAGCTTTGTGTTTACAATATGATGGACTTTTAGTATCTCTTTACCATATTCGTATGTTTACAAAGTGATCTTTACATATATTTATAGTGGGGAAGAAGGGTTACTTATACAAAACTATCAAATTAATGACACTTGGAAATGGTTTACGTATGTTAATTAGCAAAATTTTAAAATAATGACACTTGGACAAGAGAGAGGTTTGCTTAATATTAAGATGGATAATCATAATATTTTACGACAAGGATCAACTTGTTATAAAACAGTAAACCAGATGGATCCTAGAGCAGTCTATATTCTTGCATGCCTCATTGTTTTTGTTATCAAGCTACTAACGATGTATTCTACCATTTTAACTTTATTCTTCTAATCCATCTAACCTTTTTCAATCAACCATCCCTATATATTTCACTTTGACGGAAGAGAAATGATCGCTTGCATCTTTACACCCCACTCTCGGTGACCCGTGTTTAGCTTGGATGATTCACAAAACCATTAAGAAGTAAATCCTGTCTTTTTTGTAACTTTGACACTATTTTAAAGGTGATAATGTGAAGGAAATATGTAGCAGTTATGTTTGGGAAAAACTATGATGCTAATTTACGTTGCTGTGACCTACTGCCGCCGTTGGTGAAGCCTCACGCTCGCCGGCGAGAACTCTCCACCACCACTCTCTCCCTCATTTCCTCTTGTCTGTGTTCAATGGGATCTTTTGATACGGGATTTGGGTCACCCCCGACACCACCACCTCCTTTACCACCTGATTTCCTCTTCCTTTTCCCTTCCTTCATTGAACCCGCTGTTACAGTCCCGATTTCCTCACCCCAGCACCCAACAATCACCTTCTCCGCTTTGCCTTCTACGGATCTTCTTCTTGAAGAGCGGGTACCGGCTGTTTCTGGATCCAAAATTACCACCTCATCTTGGCTCTCTAAATTACAGTCACCTTTGCAGAATCTTTCTAAAGTGGCGACTCCATCCTACGATTGTGATAGTACTCCCACTATTTTAGCTCCAACTTCAATTACTTTAGGCTCCTCTCAGTTGTGGAAGGATTACCTAGTTGCTTTCTTTCACGGGAGTCCTCCTTCTCCGTAAAATTTTTTCACAGATCTTAATCCAATTTGGGGAAAAGAAGGTCGTATCTCCGTTAAATTTCACTCAACCGGTGTTTTTCTGATACACATCCCTTGCGTAGTAACTCGACAGAGGGCCTTAGAAGTTGGGTTTTGGCACTCAGGAAATTGATCCTTCACACTCTCTGTGTGGTCTCCAAATCTCAACATTTCACCGATGAAACTTGAATATGCTCCTGTTTGGGTTTTGTTCAAAAAAGTACCTCCTGAGTTGTGGTTTCTCGAGGGTTTTAGTATTATTGCCTCAAGTGTGGGATTTCCAGTGCACTCTGAGTTTGCCAAGATTAAACCTTATACAAATGGAGTGGTTAAGCTGAAGGTGGTGGTGAAGTTAGACCAGAAGCTTCCCAGTTTGGTTCTAGTTAAGGATGCTTTCGGAAACGCGGTAATGGTGGTTGCTTCGTACCCAAAACTCCCACCAAAATATGCACATTGCGGCGAGTTTGGACATTTACAGCTTAGATGCCCTTCATCTTCTATGTTGCCACTGGTTCCAAGAGGTGGTACAAAGTCTAAAGCTGGCATTATGCCAAGTACCGCTGCCCTTGACAAAGCAGCTATGGAAACAACTTTACTTGTTTTGGATTTGCAGTCTTCACGTTCTCGTACTATCAAAGCTATGTCTGTTAAATCCTTGAGTTTGCCTTCTTCTCCGACTTTGGGAGTAGAGACTAGTAGTTCTGGACAGTGGACGTATGTTGTACGTCGCTCTAAACCGACCATCCCCTTAAGACAAGCAAGTCTGAAGACGTCCACAATTTCTGTCACACCGACTCAATTTCAAGAGGAAGAAGAGACCATTAAGAAGGCCCAACAGATTTTGAGGACAAGGTTGGCATCTCAAGAGACTGACCTACCACCTCCGCTAACTGTTGAAGCCAGGAAGCAAGCTCGTCGCAAAACCAGACAAGAGAAATTGCTTATAAATTCTACGCTAATTAAGTCTCAAGATCATGGAGCTGTTGATTTAGAACCAGCCAGTTATGGCTCTAGTTCTGGCTCATATTCAGTTTCTTCTAGACACTCGCCTAGGCGAGCTGTCGCTTCTACTTGCCCATAGGTGCTGCTGCACCATTATTTTTTTGTATGCCTATGAAGTGTTTCTTTTGGAATGTACGGGGCCTAAATGGCAATACGAGGCAAATTTCTATTAAACGTTGGATAGCTATTAACCGCCCTATAATAGGTGGTCTTTTGGAAACACGTGTGAAGCAACATAATCTACCTGGAATTATGAATAATATGTTACCGGGGTGGAGCTTCGAGGATAATTATTCAGAGGAAGCAAAAAATGGACGTATAGTTGTGGTTTGGCAGTCTTATTTATCGTGGTGGTTTATCTCAAGAGTGATCAACTGGTTTATGCCGAGTTTTTGATCCTACAACAAATCAGAATTTCACGGTTGCTTTTATCTATGCAAGAAATACAGAGGGAGAGAGGTTACACCTTTGGGCGTTGCTACATGATTTAGCTTCTTCTCCATTACTACAGCAGTCCCCTTGGCTTGTCGCTGGTGATTTTAACCAGGTCCTCTCCATGTCTGAAATTTACTCTTTCACTGCTATTGAAGTATCTCTTCGAAGCATGGAAAATTTTCAGAATTGTTTATCAACAAGCCAACTCTTTGACATGTCTTTCAGAGGTTGTTTCTATACTTGGAGCAATATGAATCCAGATGATCCAAAAACTAGAAAATTGGATAGAGCACTAAAAAATGAAAAATGGCTGGACTCCTTTCCAGATTCCAATGCCTTGTTTGATGCTCCAGGTGGTTCAGATCATTCCCCGTGTCTCATTACTCTCATGAACGATTTAGAGAGGAGAAAGGTTCGTTTCACTTACTTCCATTTCTTCTCTTCTCATCCAGATTATACACGGCTGGTTCGAGATGCATGGGAAACTTCAGGAAGACAAGGTAACCCCATTAGAAACCTTTATTTGCGTCTTACGGCTGTCAAATGCTGTTGTAAGACATTAAATCAGGGCATGTTTAGTGGGATTCATAATAGATCAAAGGATGCATTACTTAGGTTGCAGGATGTTCAAAATTTTGTCCTAACCTACCCTTCCCCGGAGTTGTTTTTGGAAGAAAGAATAGCTAGGGATGACTGGTTGTTTCTTGCAGTGGCAGAAGAAAACTTTTTTAAGCAAAAGTCAAGAATTAGGTGGCTCAAAGAAGGAGACACCAACTCAGGATTCTTTCACAAATCTGTCAAGGCAAATTTATCCAGGAATATAATTCACTTTCTAACATATGAGAATGGTGTTAAGATCACATTTCCTAAGATGATGAAAGAGATGGTTATTGATTATTACATTGGGCTCTTGGGGACTTCTAATACAAGCATTCAATCTCTCTCGGTCAATCATATTCAAGTTATGCATCCCTACAGAAGTAGTCAAGAATTAAATGACCGTCTTGCACTCCACAGTGCTAGCTTTGCCAAGAAACAAAGCACCTCGGTCTGACGGATTTACAGTGGAATTTTTTAGAGACTCTTGGGGTTTAGTTCGTTATGATTTGGTTACTGCGGTCAAGGATTTCTTCACCAATTCTATTTTGCCAAGGCAGGCTGATACTAGAGCGATCACTTTAATCCCTAAAGTCAAATCGGCTGTTTCTTTATCCGATTTCAGACCCATTTCATTATGTAACACAGTTTACAAGATTATATCTCGTATTTTGGCATCTCGGCTAAAGTTGATTACCTCACAAGCAGTCCAAAGGAATCAGGTTGGATTTGTTACGGGCAGACTCCTTTGTGAAATGTTCTTCTTTCTTCAGAACTAGTGGTGGATTTCAACAGGGTAAGCCCTGTTACAAGAGGTTGTCTACAGGTAGACATTTCCAAGGCTTATGATAATGTGGATTGGAATTTTATAGGTAACATTTTGGAGGCTTTTCTTTTTCCCCCGGTCTTCATCTCGTGGTTAAAGCTTTGTTTTACTTCGCCGTTTTACTCTATATGTTTTAACGGAGAGTTAATAGGGTTCTTCCCTGGGAAGAAAGGTCTTCGTCAGGGCGATCCTATATCCTCTTCTCTGTTCATCTTGGCCATGGATATTCTTTCCAAGCAGCTAGATAAGAGGGCTTTAACTCATGCTTTTACACCTCATCCCCGATGTTTTGATCCTTTGGTAACACATCTCAGTTTTGCGGATGATGTTTTAGTCTTTTTTTACGGGTCAGAGAGTTCCTTAACTGCAATATTGGAGATTATGCGAGGTTTTCAGGCAGTTTCTGGTCTAGCTTTGAGTATGCATAAGACGTGTCTCTTTATGGACGGGAACAATCTTCGGTTTTCCAGTGATATGGCAACAAAGCTCGGCTTACAACAAGGTGCCCTACCAGTTCGTTATCTAGGGTTACCGTTACTACCTCGTAAACTAACTCCACAAGACTACCAACCTCTACTTGATAAAGTTAAAGCGCCTGTTTCTTATTGGACAGTGAAAAGGTTGTCGTTTGCTGGCAAATTGCAACTCATCCAATCTGTTCTCTATGGAATAATTATTTTATGGTCTCAGATTTTTCCGTTACCTAAAAGCTGCCTTCATGCCCTTGACAAGATTTGTAACTCTTTTCTTTGGAGTGGAGATTTTTCCTCCGTAAGAGGAGCTAAAGTAGTGTGGGATTCAGTGTGTACTCCACAACAAAGTGGTGGTCTAGGCTTACGAAGATTGGGCGATTTGAATCAAATATTTGGACTTAAGCTTATTTGGCTTCTCTTTTCTGCACATGGATCTCTCTGGGTGGCTTGGATCGAAAAACATGTTATTAAAGGGAAATTGTTCTGGAATGCAGATTTCCAAAGGTCTTCTAGTTGGATATGGAGACAACTCATGAAGTTGCGCCGCCTAGCACGTCAATTTCTTACTTGTGAGATCACTTCGGGGAATAACGCCTTATTCTGGCATGATAACTGGACTTCTTTAGGCCCGCTTATAGATATAACAGGTCCTACGGGACCTAGAGTTTGTGGCTTTTCCTTGATGTCTACTGTATCAGATGTTGTTGGTGATGGTGTCTGGAATCTTCCACGAGGTAGGAATCGGATTTTGCAGCTTCTTCGTGACTGCCTCCCAATTCAGCCTCCAACACTAGCTCCTCTTTCTAGGGATGTTTTCTTATGGCAAAATACAGTAGAACAACCACCATCCATTTTACCAAGACTTGGCAGTCTATTCATCCGCTTCCTCCAACGGTACCTTGGTCTAAGTCTGTTTGGTACAGAGAACGATTCCCAAAACATGTCTTTATCGTTTGGCTTGTGTGTTTGGACAGGCTCACAACCAGAGATAAGCTTCGTCGGTGGGGGATCACTGTCCCAGGGGACTGTCTCTTCTGCAAAACTCATGCAGAGACCACTAGGCATCTATTTTTCAACTGTTCATACTCAACTCAGATTTGGACTTCCTTCTTCAATCATCAATTATTAATCCCACCTCCTTTGTTTGAAGATATCGCGCTTTGGGTAATTGCTCCTTCTCTCCTGAAGAAAGTCAACGTCATATGCAAATTGATCTTCCAGATTGTTGTTTATTTTATATGGCAAGAGCGCAATGCGAGATTGCATTCTCCTACTTCCAAGTCTTCTACTATTCTGATCAGAGAGATTCAAGTCACCTTACGAGCAAAATTAGCGTCTTTAGACAGCAACTTTCGAGACCCTTCCAATGATTCTTCCTCAAGTCCAGAAACCTATTTATACTACTGGTTCCAACTCTTTCAGTACTAGCCGCCTTCCTCAAACTCCCCTTCCTCAACTCTCGTGCTATATTCAACAAAAATGTTGCTTCACTTGTGTTTCTTTTTTTGTACCACAAAAATTATGTATCTTCTATTCATCTTATCTTTCTGTGTCTGTTTTTAAAATATTGCCTCAAGGAGGAAGACAAACAAGATGAATAAAGTGTATTGGTTTTAAAAAAAAAAAATGTAGCAGTTGAATTAAGTTTTCTTTTTAGCCTCGTTTTCCAAACGTTCTCGTTTTTTTATGGTGTATATATATGATTTTCTTTGTGTGTTATTTTACAAGAAAGGAAATTTCTAATTTTTATATATCTAAATTCATAGAATAGTTGGAGAAGATCATTTGATTCAGTGGTTGACCAATGATTTATTAATCTTTTACACACTAATATATAAGGTTGAAGTTTAATTCACAAAAAATACGATTAGTTACTATAAAGTAAATTTGCATGAGATGTCTAATATAGTAAGAATAGGGACGTTCGTGTTAAAGTAAAATCTGTCTAGTGTAAATGTTATATCGGTGAAACCGTATGTCGTAAATCTTTATGAATATAATTATCAGTTTTAGAACTGTCAATATAGCGATTTTTATAATTAGTAATGGATAATAAATCAAATTATGATAAGCAAAAAAAATGGTAATAGAATAACCAAAGACATGAGATGTTTTAAAATTATGAAAGGGGTTGTTTACGTGACATGAGATATGTTTTGTTGTTGTTGCCAGTTTTAACTCTGCAAAATGCTATCTTCCAAAGAATCACATTATACAAATGTATATAAATCACTGTTATTTGTTATCTGCTGATTAACAAACAAAACCTCAGAGAGTATTATTTGATTTAGATATCACATGGTGAGAGAGACTAGACATGTATAAAAACAAGATGATGACATTGACCCATTTGGAATAGATCAGTCGTTATCCTCAGAAAGCAATGTCGATTAATTATGATTATGGGGATGGTCCATAAACGGAAAGAAGACAATGTCATGCATCACGCATAGACACTAGAAATTAAATGATTTGGGGTTAGGTTGATGACTAATCCAAAGGCAAACAGTAATATGTTGAGCTTCTCTACAGTCATTTTCTTGGTTTCCACTGATGTGTGTTCGCGTGCTCGTTTCATTAACTTGCTACAGTTACAAAAATTTAAACAATCAATACGTGACTATGTCTCTAGCAAAATGATAACAAACCAGCCACACAAAATACAGATAACAATAAATATAAGGTGATAATGATATTATATTTTAAAACTAATAAAATGATATTGTGTAAATGGCCATGAACTTTTTCAATATTATGAAAATTAAGGAGTTATTTCACCAGTGTTTAGACAAAAAGATCATGCAACCACGACAATAATCTTCCCCGAATCAAACAACAAGTACATACAATAATCTTTTTGGAATCCAACAAAAACAATTCTTCCCTCTTTTATGTTTTGGGGTTTAGCTTCCGACATTCTCTTCTTTTGCTTTTCTTTCTCGAGTCTGGACCAATAAATAACATCGCTTCAGAAATAAAACTAGCCTAAGAATATATGAAATATATCGAATAATGAGCTTAATCTTTGTTAAAAAAGAAAGAAAAAAGAAGAATGAGCTTAAAAACACCAAAAATTCAAGACGTGTGTGAAACAATTAATGCCACAGAAAGCAATTTCAAAAATCTACTCTCTCCAATCCACCCAAAAACACATCGTATTTTCATCTGTGCATATTCATATTCACAACTTAATTTCTAAAGTCTTACAGATAGAACATATATGACTCAAATGAAACCAAATTTAAACAATTTGAATTACACTTTTTAAGTTCAAATAGACCAAATAATCCGGACGTTCTTATTTCTGAAAATTTTGAATCATCGTTTGAGATACTACATCAAATATTTGAAAATACTAAAAACTAAACCAAATTTTCCAAATTTCAGATATAATATATTTCTAAAATAAAAATCTGAAGCACTCTAAACCGATGCAAATCTCCTAATGTCTAAACTGATTTTAAAATATATTTGAGAATACTGTAATTAATTTAAGTCAAAACTCTCATATTTGAACATAAGTGAACTTTTCACTTATTTTAACATAATATTTTTGCAAAACTCAATAAAATATTATAGAACTACTTAAAATCCGATTATATAAAAAAAATTTTGAACCATTACATTTTTCAGATGTTATTTGATTAACTTTTATTTAATTTATTCAAAATAAACTATAACTGCTCTAAACTATTTAAACTAACTTTCACACATTTGGAAACTGAAATCCAAACTATCTAAACCACACCGACCCAAATACTCAAATTAATAACTTTTTTTTTTTTTGTCAACTTTTTGTTTCATTAAAGCCCAAAGGGCAAACTTACAACTGGATCCAAATTAAACAACTCTGTACTAGATAAAAGCCCAGCCCATTAAAAAGGGATTACCATTAACCTAACGAGTATGTGTGATACAGAGTTATCAAAAGCTTCGCCGGCCAACATCGCCGCCGCACAGCCTCCACAAGCCAGAAGATTTGACTTTTCATATTTCGAATCCAGTACTCCTGCAGAGTTCTCCGGTGCTCTGATGGAGAATTGCATGACTCATCAGATTCATTCCGATTTACCATTTGAAGAAACACCTTCATCTAACGCTTCATATTAATTCCCGGCTTTATCCTTTTAGTAGAAGGAAATCAAATCGCTGCAGAGAGAGAAAAGCAACCCAACAAAAACTAAAACCGAACAGATCCGGCCACTATTTTACAAACAAAATACACCGGAAATTAGATCCGATAACTCGGAAATAGAACCGGAAGATCCGGAGATCTATACCGAATAACTCGGAACCAAAACACAAAAAGGAAAAGAAGGAAAACAAAGAGAAGAGAAGCTATGTACATGTACGGCGCCGGCGTAACCGCCGGACACCGGCAAACAAAGATTTCTTTTGATCGGAAAGTTAGTTTCTAGAGAGGGTATAGATCCTTCGAGAGAGATAAGGTGCGATGGAGGAGATATTCCTCATTTTTTTTTACTCAAATTAATATCTAAACTTACTTACAAATATAGTTGACAAAAAAAACAAACAAAAAAACTTACTTACAAATATATTTGGAAAAATGAATAAAGACAAAACTCTCGCATTATTCAAAACATAATTATATCCCACCTTTTAATTATTGTTATATAAATTTTTTGTTTGCATCGTATACTTTAAAATTAAAATAAAGGAGACACAGTGTTCCCCAACTTTTGCTATTCAAGTTTGGTCCACATCTGATGTGGAGATGAAGATTTTTTGATATAGGGATCAGAAATTAACAAGAGTTAACACGTGCGTACACGTGAGAGAAGTTACTACACTTGGCTTTAAGCGGCCACCCGTCACGTGCGGGCTACATTTGTATCCACTCGTTTCCGGGCCATTCCTTTCTTCCTATGCTCTCCCGCCACGTGTCCCCCTGAAAATTGATTGTTTTCTTCCACTAGGGCTCTTATTTTAAGAGTTGTATTTTTTTTATTATTTTAGTCTTTTTCGAACTAGTTTTACAACAGTGGTGAGCAGTTAATGGATATCTCTATTAATTAACCGTTAATTTTTTTGTTGAAAATTCATAAAATTTAACATATGAGAACATGAACATATGTTCTTCCCTCAAATCAAAATAAGTTTAGTAAAAAAAAAGCTGGATCGATTAAACTCAAAATTGATTCTAAAATATATTCTACATCTTAAAAATATAAATGACCTAAGTAATATATAAAGAACATTGATCTTTCCACTAATTACAAATCAAATTTTTAATTGGAAACCATATAACTTAACACTAATAATGTTTCTAAACAAATAGTTCAAACTACTGAAACAAATCGAATAATGCTAGCCTTACTGTTTTGAAGCATCATTTCTAACGAGATTACATCCCAAAGCTTGTCAAGTACCATCCGGATCTGCATCTATATGTACACACATTCATGAATATAAACTTGAATGTCGAAATAGACGCAAAATAATAATTACTAGTAGACAAATACACATATATATAACGATGTTGAGGGTAGTCCCACCACCATTGCACCATGTACCTTCTTACGACGACAAGTACACGTACCTGCATACTCACATATATGGAGTGAGTGCTATCGAATTTAATATACGGGTAGTGTGTGTGTGTCTTAAACTTGTGTGATTTGAAATGGAGTTAGCCCTAGTTACTTAATATATAGAAATAGCTGGTAATCCATGCAAATGACGAGTTGTGCATGGTTGATATGGGACATGGTATGTCCCTTAATTATTCATTTAATTATTTCTTTATCTTTATAACATACATATATACCAATTTATAATGGTATAGTAGTACTAGTATATGATATGTAGCTGTCCCAATGCTTTTATTGTTTTGAATGATCATGCGATCGCGATACTTCTTCGTTCAATACATGTATCGGTATACATATATACTCGGTACTCCATTATTAATTCTGAAACGAAATTCAAATCAAGCAAGACATAAAAAAAAAAGGGGTTGAATTTCAGTTTACAATAAAACTTAGTTCTGAGGAAATTATTTTTTTAGGTGCTATATATCAAGTTTGAATCTTCGGGGTGGATGAGACCCAAAAAAAAAAATCCTTTCGGAGAATTTTTATTTTTCGGATTAACGGAGAACTAATATTCAATAAAAATAATAATATATTGTTTTTGCTAGTCAAAATAAATACATGAAATGTAATATAACGAAATCAGATTAACTCTTTTGTAGATACATTTTAAACTTACAAATAAATGATATCAAATTATTTGACGACTATATTCGCCATAAAATATAACCAAACCATAAAAGAGGGAATACAATTAAAGAAAAGCAGCATTTGGCTCTGGCAAATCCGAAATTCGATTGACATACCGTCTTTGGTTATGTAACTCTTTGAATCTTTGCTATGTTTTTAATAAATCTGTTAGATGACAAAAAAAACTATTAAAGAAAATCAGCTTAGTGTACTAGTGTCTTATGTCCTAAAATAAAAGTGTGACTGCAACATTGTGGAATAAATAGTCTTTCTTTATTAGGAAAACAAAAATAAAATTAGTCTTTACCGCCATTTTAATTTGCATTTGAAAAAAGTAATGACTTGGTTAATTAATTGATTAGATTTTATTGTTGGAGTCAAAGTTTAGAAATTAATTGGCTAAATCAGCATGTTACTCTCATGATTATATTTTCACTTTCACAACTCCCCCCACTTCACCCACCACCACGAATACAAACAAAATCCACATCTCTTATTATACTTACTGACGTTAAGTATCCGTTTATACATACACTAAGAGTGTTTTCATCAATTCAAACTGCAATATCATTTGATAGAAGATTCTTCTTTTTATCGATTATATTCCACTTTTTTCTTATTGAAGCTATTAAAAGGATTGATTCTAAATTATGCGGGAATTACAAGATATAAATAATAAAACCAACCGTTTTTAAAGTGATTAAAAAAAACATAAAGAAAATGAAAGTGGGAGATTGGGTCCGTGGTAGTGTACGTGATCCTTCCTTTGTATCCGATATGTTTTTTTTTTCATGGCTATACAACTTTTGACTACATAGCCATATTAGCCTTTCTTTTAGTTTTGTTTAAGCAAATAAATCTAATTAATTTATACTTTACTAAATATATATACTTCAAGCTAGTTTAGCCTGTTTGTGTTAGCTTTAATAGCTAGCTTATCATAATGCTATGATTCGGTGGTCCAATATTCTTATAACTTTGTACCATTTTTTCGTTTTTGTCATGCTTTTTTTTTTTGTTTGTCCCTTTTTTTGGTAGGTTAATAGTGTAAGCGTGTACAAACAAATTCCTGAATATATATATGAAAATATTATGATGTACAACGTTAGGTGTGTGTATTCGGCGCAATCAAATCGAAAGCTGACACCAAATATTAATAATAGTGTTTTGAACCGAAACTCTTACTATTTTGGAATCTTTTTGCATGTCAATCTTGCGTCAAACAGTATTAAGAAAGAGTATTAATAGTAGACCATCATGTTCTAACAACATATAAAAAATTATATCCCAATGATTTATATATCATTTTATAGTTTAATCACGGATGATTATAAGAACCAATAACGCAACTTGTAAAAAATATTAGACAAAATCTAGAAGTCTTTGGTTTTTGAAATGACATCATATAACATATTTTTTGTCTAAGTTTTAAGAATATACACATGTATAGATCCAGAATCTCAAAATCTCTTAATTAAAAAATCATTGATAGCGAGCGTGTGTTAACATACGAGACTTATAATGCATAATCCAACATTATAATCTTAAGCCATGCTTAGAGCAATACAAGGTGATCCAATCAAATTCCAGCAGATAAAAGAAGAAGAAGTACTCGAAAAAGAATCAAATATTGGATACTGTTGTCTATGACATTTGAGACCATGTCTCTTTCACTTTTTTCCCCCATCTTATTGATCATTATTAGTAGCATCAAATCAAATCTTCTACTTTTAGTTATTATTATAATTTTCTTGTTTCTACTCAAATCTCTTCTTATAGTTTTAATTTTACAAAAAAAAAAAAAAAGAAGAATGAGAAACAAAGAAAAGGCAATGACTCTTTGCTCTTCCAATTGGTGACATAGAATATAGATTCTGGCTTCCTCTTTTCTGAAATTTTATTACTTGTAAATTCAGAAAAATTAGACGATATCGGACTAATACGTTGTTGTTAGGTAAGAAATTCATTAAGATACTACCGATGGAGCTGCTCTTTATACTCAAATTTTGTTTCTTAGAATTCCCTCAATAAAGATTAGTGTTGACCAAATAATTTAGCATCTAAACCTCAGTATTTAGAAGCTAGTGAAGCTGCTTAGTTATGACCAAAATATATCAAATTTAGGATGATGAACATAGATAACTATATAAACAAGTTACTTAAAGACAGGGTAAGAAAGAAAGAAAAAACCCGTTTACAGAAAACGGTAAAAACACAAATAGCCTCAAAGGTATTAATTTATATCTAAAACTAATAATCACCCCCAACCATTGATTAAACTAATCAACAACAATTATACAACTAAGTAGCAATAGCTCGATTGGTATTATCAAGACGAGTGGTTTCATAAACTGGTAACTCTTCTCTATACCTCTCGATCCCAATCGCCGAGAGATTCTCCAGCTCGAACAAATCAGAGCTTGCACAACTCAACACATCATCATCATCATCATCATCATCATCTTCTACGTCGACGAGCTCCTCCAAGTGATGATCTTTCTTCTTCTGGTAAGTTCTAAGAAGATCTTTAGCTGCTTGGATGACACGACGATTCTCTTCCTCCATGACGTGACGGTCACGTTTGGCCTCGTTGTAACAGGACAGTTTGTAAGAATACTCTTCGTCGAGTATAACATTGACGGGACAAAAACGTACTGATCTTTTGGATTTGCCGCTGGAGGAAGGAGTTTTGCTCAAGCAAGACCTAGAGAAAGAGGAAGCAGAGGAGCATGTGGTGGAGGAGATGGCCGGAGATGATTGTTGTTGTTGTGGTGGTTCTGGTGCGGTGGTGGAGATTTTCTTGGCCTTTTTAGGGTTATTGGGGAGGAGAGAGTTAAGGAAAGTAGCAAGACGACCACCTGGAGAGACTGGTTGTTTGACCTTTTTCAAATCTGTGTAGATCTTTAGGGCTTTTGACTTGGTCCTCAAGAAACCACTCAGTTCTTGTTTAGTACTGTTAGGTTTCTGGACACAACAAGAGTTGTTGTTGTTGTCGAGGGATGTTCGGATTGGTTTCGGTTGACGAGAAGAAGAAGAGGATTTGGATTCGGAAGAAGAGAAGCCGCTAGAGTCAGAGGAAGTAGAGTTGGAATATCTGAGGAAAACAGAGTCGGTTGTTGTGGTTTTTCTTCGAGATCTCTCGAAATCAGCTGCGATTGAGCGGCGGTGTTTGTCGAAAGAAGTTTCACGATCTTCTTGGTGACGGTAGTGATGATGTTGTTGCTGCTTCTTCTTCCTTGAGGTGGATTCAGGAGGGGAGTCTTGGTCGATGGAGCGGTAGATTTGGTCGAGGAGAGTGGAGGAGAAGGAAGGGTGACGGTAGTGATGTGAAGAGGAGGAGGAGGAGTATTTTGGCTTCTCCCAAGTGATCTCCATTAGAGAGAGAGAGACAGAGAGAGTTTAGTTTTGTGAAGAAGGAGAGGAGGAAGAAGAAGAGACTGTGGTGTTTTAAAGGAGGGCAGACAAGTAGTAATCATTGCCACGTGTCTTTATCGACAGCTTATGGAGTAATGGACTCTGCCCACAAACACAGACATATCCAATCATCTATTTCATCTTTTTACCTCTTTTTTTATGTATGTGTTATGCTACAAGATATGGTGCAAAATACGTATATAACAAAACCAGAACTGAGATTAGTCCTAAAGCTTGTGTTTTGTTTGACGGACAAGTTATTTATGAGGTTAACATATAAAATATTAAAATAGCAAAAATACTCTCTACTGGTTCAATAACAAAGAATTTGGTTGAATGGTCCGGTTGTAAATTCATTTTTCTTTCTTAGATCTATTTTCACTAGAGACAATTTTACTTTTGTTTCATCGGTTGAAATGGTGTCTCATTTTAAGTCTATTAAATNTTGTTTCATCGGTTGAAATGGTGTCTCATTTTAAGTCTATTAAATAATGAATGGACTATTTGATGGTTAAAAAATTAATCGAATGTCAAAAATCAAATTACTAGCTTCGTATAAAAAATGGTAAACGGTCGTGTATTTTGTTGTATTGTCACTATATACCAGATCTTTTTTATATATATTTGTTTAGTAATTTGAATGGTTAGAAATATGGTGAATCATTTTTTTATAAAATAAATAAATTTTCTTTTATGAAAAGGTTTAGTTAAAAATGAAGTCCGGCCAATACAAAAATGTTCCGTAGAATACATATGATTAAAAAATATTATATGGAAATTTGAAAACATCAAATAAACCGAAACAAGTACTGTAAATCCCAAAACTTCTTATATAGGGACATAATTAAGGAGTATATCTGCATATAAAAGATGGTTTGCCACCTCAAACATGTTTTTGGGTAACATCAGCTAAAATCTCAAAAGATAGAAGCAACTGTCCCGATTGCTATTGTTTGTTATTTTCATTTACCATAGTGTATGTAATACAGATCTTTAAAAATCTAAACTACAGATTTTGTTGTTGTGAGTTAACAATGGTTAGGTTTAAGAATTTGTCCTGAACCAAAAGAATTATGGGATATCACTGCTGGTTTACAGAGCAACTTAGCCTTTATTCACATGACACGACCCAAAGATTCACTTATGTGTTCCCTACTTATAAAGCAAAAGATTAAAGTTGTTTCTTCCTCATCATCACAAGTCTGGTTCGTTTTTCATTTTTTTTATTTATTCTCTTTATATTTTTAAAAATACGAACAAATGTATAAATATGCGATTTATTATTACAGCAAACCCAATATTGATACTTGGGTCCATTTCAACCTTTTCTTTTCTTTTATATTTTTCTAATTCTTGACCGGAAGTCTATTTTAATAGTTGCCAAACTTTATAACGTTCTAAAATATACAACTACAATTTTGTTTCTACTAATTATACAACATTATATATTTATATCTAATTGTTAAACACTTGCAGATATTTGTAGCAACAACAGAACTATATGGAGGTGTATTCAATTATATACTTGGAATGATTTGTAATAAAAACAAAAGGTTTACATGTTAATGTTTTTGTCATTTGAAAAAAAAATGTTAATTAGTGTATTAAAAAAACCTTCAGCGATCTTTAACCATCAAGTTGAAAATGTTAGATTCAAATTCACTATTAATTCTTAGTTGACAAATCAAAAACTTAAATTGTATGATTTTAAATGGAATTTAGGGATTTTAAATGAAATCTAGGGAATTTTCACCCAACACACTCAAAAACGTTTGAAAAACTCATTAAACGCAAATCATTTAACATATTAAATTGAATATTTTCTTGTAGAGACCATAATACCAACATATATATAACATCCTCAAACATAAATAGAATAAAATTAGACTTACTATTCACTTGAGGCTATAGAACTATTCAAACATCAAAAAGAAATCTTCTGGACCTTAGAGATATTACATATTTATAAAATATAAGCCAAACATTGAAGAAAAAAAAAAAAAGCGATAGAGAGTTTGGAAAACCCTACAAAAACTATTGGATTAGCTTTAGAAATCAGAAACGAAAGTAATCGAGTTTCCTAGCAATGTTGAGTTTGTGAGCTTGTAAAGATTAGCTAAAAGAAACAGTCAAGTAATGCGGCTAAAGAGAGTCTATCACTTATTAACCTAACACCCAACCAGCATTTCTCATTACCTACCATGATTTTGCAGCCCACTTTAATTGGTAATTGAGTTTCCTGTATGTGTAGCTAGTCTGAGAAATTGGAGGGAAAAAATGGGTTTGACTATTAGAACCACCTTAGCTAGTTAATACTATATGTTTGAGGAAAAATTAAATGGTTCAGTTTACAAAAATTAAAGGGGCTAAATGATAATACTGAATATAAAATGTTGTAGAATTAAAAGATTATTTGTTGTGGAATGTTGTTGAATAACTAATAAGTCAAATGGTAATATTTGCTGAATTTTGCAGAATTTTGTTGAATATAGGGAAAAGAGTTGTATAATATAATTAAATATATATTTAAATATATTTTTTTTGTTGAATGTAGCTGAATCTGACTGAAATTTTTAGTTACAAATGGTAATGACGGAATTACTAATGTGACTGAACTAGCTGGTTTTTTTTTTGGTTACCAGTTACTTCCAAAATTAAAACAAATAAGTGATTCATTTTAAAACCAACTAATTTGATTCGACTCGTTGTTTGTCACCCCTAGTTTTGTTGGGTTGTGTATTTAGTTCGGGTTTAGTTCCTTGTTTGTTTTTCCTTTCTTATTTTGTATCCTTGTAAAGTTGTAAGCACTCTGGGAATTAGTTGGATTCGCCGGCTAAACACTCATGGACATTTTTAGTGTCTGCTTGTACCACTTATTTTTAATAAAATTTTATATGATAAAAAAAAGTGATTCATTTTAAAGCCGATAAAAGATGAAGACAAAATAACATTTGCTGATGTTTTTATTGATGAAAAATTGTTTATAATAAGTAAGAAAGATCAACAACAATAAGAGTTTAAAGTATGTTGTTGAAATCGTCTGTTAAAATCTCTCTTTATATTTGTTGTAGTTTTTACAGTTTCTTTTTTTAGAGTCGTATAGTTGTTATTTATAAAAGATTCTCTTTTAAACTATTTTTTCTTATACTTATAATGCTTTAATTTTATCTTTTTCTATAGATTTTTTGTAATTGACGCCTCTAGATGAGTTTTTTTATAGTCGGTGTCTCTAGATGAATGTTATGTTATTATGTTATGCAGCCGCAACATATGCTTTTATGTTTGATCACACAGGGCTTTTGTAATATGTCTTTGCTTTTATAACCTTAGTTTTATGAGCCTCGTATTTATATTGAATTTTTGTCCAAACACTATTAAATTATTTCCAACAATATCAAAACACTCAAGACATAAAAGCTCAAATTTGGATCTACCCTAATGAATTTTATCTAATTATCTATACTTGATAGTGGTCAAACAATGTTGTGTAGAAATTTAGGGATATATACCATAGTTATAGACTTATAATGTTTTATTTTGACATTGTGAAGTATTCCGAATCAAATTCCCTTGTAAAATAGTTAAAAATGCGTGACAAAATCTTATGTATGATATTGACTTGACTAAATTGTCAATGTTAAGGGTCCTTTTTCACTAGTTTTGTACAACCGATTGAGTATACAAATTAATCAAAAATGGTAGTTTAATTATACTATTAATTTGACAATGAAAAGGTTAAATTTTGGTGATAGAAATTGCTAAGAAAGGAGGGCAAAACAGCAGGGAGCCAACAGTATAATGGGAATGATTAGACATAGACAGCGGGATTAAGACAAGATCATCTATCTGATATAACCAAATCAGGCTTTATTAGCAACTAGTGACCATTTTTAATTATGAAGACCTACTGTAAACGTCGCTTTCTTTTGCCATGTAAAAGCTACCCGACACTGTTATAATATCGGATTAATTATCATATTTTTTCTTTATAAGATTTTTCTTACTAAACAACAATACCATATTAGTATTTAAATGAGATATTTTTTTGTATTAAGATTTGGAATTCAAAAAGATTAACTTAGTTATGATGACTTACATTATGTGAAAAATCTAAACCTTGTCTTTTCCGGTTTGCTCCCCACTAATATACTTTTTTTTTAGACGTTAAAAAAGTTTCTCTATTTTTACAGCTTGATTTTACTTTAAATCATTGTAACTCTGTAAGTCTAATCAAAATTCTCTCTTATATTCATACAATTTGAACTTTATCTTGTGTATCTAAATTAAAGAATTATTACTTTACATACCCAACCCCTTCCTAGTCGCTGCCTAACGGGTTGTCTTCTCTGAGCGAAGTTAGGCTATTGGATAACAGTAAGAAGTTATATATATTGTATGTATTGAGACACAAAATTTTACCTTTGTATTTTTGACTGCAAGTGTACAGACACTCAGTCGTAGTACGTAGGGAT
>OVAP01000534.1:0-34142 GCA_900406295.1 Aurinia saxatilis
TTAATATGTTTTATTAATCTGTGTGCAAATAGTCAAAACGACACTCTTTAAGAAACGGAGGGAATATATACATATATATATATTCGTATGTAAATAATTCTTACTACAAATTTAGAGTTTATAGAAATTGCAGTTAAAGTTTTTGCTCTTAATGATGAAGTTGTAAACAACCGTACATTTGAAAGTATTTAACAAACAATGATCACATCTAATGCTTTTTTCTAAATAACTACATGTAGATAAATATGTCATTACGATGAACTTTATTGCAAAAGTAAAGTGTATATTAGTTTTGAAAAGATTGTTATTTTATCAAATTTCGTTAATTTTTACTCCGGCCCAATTCGGAATCATAATACTCTATTTACTATTTATTGTGATTGTTAATTTAAATATGTTTTACAGTGGAACCATAATTATATACTAACAATATTTTTTTATTCCTATTTTTAGGGGCCAATTGATAAAAATCGTTGTCCAATCATATTTTTATATTGTAGGAGATAGTATTAGTGACTTATTTTGAGAATTGTATTAGTGGTTTATTTTGTGTGTTCTTTCTGTTTGGTATAATTAGATATTATTGATGTAACTGTGTGACTTATTTTGTTTGTTCTTTTTGTTTGGTCCAACTAGGTATTACTTGTATAACTGTGTAGCTTCTTTTATGACATTGTGTGTATTCTGTTTGGTACAACTAGGTATCACTTGTATAATTGTGTGAATGATTTTGTTATGATGACATATTTCTATGATAAGTGACATTCCTGTGAATATAACTTATGCGTATCTTCCTTTTCTTCAGATTTTGTGTTATTTCTATTTCGTACAACTAGGTAATACTTGATGTAATCGTGTGACTTATTTTCAATGTTATTTCTATTTTTTTTTGTGTAATTATTTGTTGGTTTTCTTTATTTATTGGTTCATTTTTGTGATCTTTTGTACATGTGGTACAACTTGTTAGACATGAGCATTATAAATATTTACCTTGTACTTAAAATCTTTTCTTACTAAAACTACCTTATACTTATGGTTAATGTATGAAATCATACCTCATTGTTATGTCAAGCAAACAAACATGGTGTTTTTATACATATTAATATATGAAACTATAGTAAATGTAATAAAACGGGACAATTTCATCAATACAACTACAAAATTTATATATTTAGTGTGGTATAACTAACTATACGTGAAAACTGTAAAAGTATAATTATGTACAAATCGGAACTACTGAATTACTGAGTATAACTATTAGCAAATTTTTAATATTTTTAATTAGTTTAAAGGTTCACATGTTAAATATGGAAATTTGGAGTTTTTAAAAATGTGATTTATGCAAAAATATACATCAAATACACAAAATATGTTTTTTTCAGTCAATCAGTTACACTAAGTAGTCATATTAGTACCAAAAATATTAATTATGTCATAGTAGTACCTAGTAATACCATCAGTACAGTTAAAAATTACAAAGCATAAATATTTAAAATCTTAATTGATTTTTAAGGTATATTATAAAACATAACCAAACCAAAAATCCACTTTTGTTTTTCCTCGTCAGTTGTTCTTTTCCTTTCTTCAATTGAATTGATATTAAAAAGAACGACAAAAAAAACGACTCTACCAAATTTTAAAAACAGAAGAAAAAATAGAGAGCCCTCCAAAGACCAACTGAAACCTTCCATCACGACCGCCAATTTAACCTTTCTTCTCGAAGCAATGAACGAAACCACAGTGGTTCTCCTTGGCCACATAAGAGGTAACTCGCAGTTCCTTCGTCACGCTTTGGGCTAAGGCAAATGCACTTTTGTTTGCATTCGGCTGTTCAAAGCTCAAGCACCTTTACAATTGCAGGCTGTTCCAACTGAATTCAGCAAACAATTTGTGATTGTTTTGATCATCAGTTAGATACACCACAAAGTATCAAGTCATACAGTTTCCTCAAATCAAGGGTGGGATGAAACACTCATGTGTGCTGGTAAAGTAAGTCTCGGACATAGTCAGACAACCTGAGAATCAGAAACCTGTAAAATAAACAAGAGCATATGGTTATAAGAAAAACACATCCCCAATAACCCATTTGCAAGTTAATCAAGAAAAATAAACAACCGAGTAAGAAACTTAGCAAGTAAAAGCATTTCAAGAGAAATGGAGGAAATCAATAGAACCCCAATTGCAAGTTACTCATGAACAAAGACGAGTTAGGAGAGCNGAAGAGCTTGTGTCAATCAGTTATCAACTCTTGTGAATAAACCAGGAGGTACCTTAAAGGCGAAAAAATTGACCAGTCCATTTGTGTTGAACCAACTGTATCACTACTTCCTTTTCTAATGACTTTAATCATATCAAAATCCGACAAATTCACCTAATAATCAGCCGGTTTAACTGGAGACAGCAATCAAGAAGACATGAACTTAGTATTGTCTAAAATGCACGATAGTAATGATCTATGATCAAACCATACATTCAACCAAATCAAGATCTTCATTCACAGTACTAAACCAACACAATTAAAAGCTCACGAAATGCAGTAAAATCAATCCCGAAACAAAAAAGAGATAAAGACTCACAACTTCATGCTCCATCTCAGTTAACTCATCGATCTCCATCTTTGAATGCACCGCTCTGCGTCCTACATAGAAACAACAAAAAAGAATCATAGAAACAAAATATTTATACATCCATGGAGAAAAGATGAGACAAGTACATACATGGTGATGGATCGCGGATACAAGTGTGTTCATCTGTCGATTTTAGCAATTAACAAGAGGACCGTACCCGTAACAAGAGGATAGGCAGTTGCTGTGGAGCCGAAGAGTAAATCGATGGTCTGTTGCCTCCGCTTTCTTCTTCTCTTGTTTCTGATACACTATCGTCTCCTTCTTCTCTTCCGTTGTAACAACATCTTGGCACACTCTATTCGTCTTCCTCTTCAATGGCTTAGAGGATGGAGGAGCACGAGGCGGGAACGGCAGAGGAAAATATGGATTGGGAGGCGCTGTTCAATCTCTCCAACCAAGAGGCAAAAGAGATGAGAATCGCGGAAAAAAAAAATTGATTCCAAGTCTCGGATCTGGATTCGGATATGGATTTAGATGGATATTAGTGGTTGGGTCATGTAATTATTATGAATCCACAAGGTCGAATGGTCTTTAACCAATATTTGATTTAAAAGAAAATCAAAACAAAATTCTATGTTATAAGGAGGGCATATTGGATTGAAAATTGAACCAAAGAGGCATTTCAGCACTTGATTCCTAGACCCATACTGAGTGCCTAATAACCGTCTAACGATTTTTTTAACGTGTCATATTTTACCATTATCACCTACCATGTTTTATGTATCATACCGGCTAACTCTTTATCCGCGATACCCACACTTTTGTTTTATTTGAAAATTTCTAATTTGACTTTGGTGTAGATAAACTAAAATCGTGAGCAAAGACTATATATATATATGTATATATTTCGAGGTTTGTCATTGCCGATATTTCATGATTTAGCTATTTTGATAACTTATTTACAACAAATTCAATTTGACTGCACTGTTAAATAAGTATAAAGCCAAGATTAAAAGATGAAGAAGATAGTTTGCTTAATTCATTTTGTTTGAGATTGTATATGGTTTCGTTTCTTTGAACAAAACCCATTAATAATGGATAATAATAGTTCGTGATCCCAAAAGAGAGTAAAAGTGTTAGCAGTAGTTGTGTGAGAGTCCGAACTGAACAAGTCCGGAATCACGAAACACAATATAGTACAGTATCTTTTCTTCTCAATCTACTGACGTGGACGGTTCAGATTACTCCATTCTCTTTTTAACAAAAAAAAAAAAAAGATTTCTGGGGAAAAAAGCTTCCGATTTGATTGAGAGAAAACTCAAAATCATCTTGTGTAATGGCGGAGGCTATACCTTCATCACCAAAATCACTAGAATCTCCTAATCCAATGGAACCTTCTCCTCCATCATCATCCGCACCTCCGATTCCGAATTCGATCAATTCAGCTGCTTCTCCTTCAACGAATCAAGACGTAATTCAGAACAACAACAATACTCAACCCAACAACATCGTCGCTTCTCCGAACCCTACTTCAAACCCAATAATAGGAGCTTCTTCTCAGATCCCGTCGGATCAAACTCAGCAATTACCTCAACAACAACAACAACAAATCTCTTCCTCTTCGATTCCACAATTATCACAACAACAGCAACAGATTCTCCAACAACAACTGAGTTCTCCGATGTCTAGTTACCAAATTGCTCAGTCTCTTCAACGTTCTCCTTCTGTTTCTCGTCTTACTCAGATTCAGCAACAACAGCAACAGCAACAGCAAGGTCAATACGGTAACGTTTTGAGACAGCAGGCTGGGTTGTATGGGACGATGAACTTTGGTGGGTCTGCTTCTGTTCAACAGAGCCAGCAGAATCAGCAGATGGGTAATCCTAATATGTCTAGAGCTGCTGCTTTGGTTGCTCAAACTGGTCACTTGCCCATGCTTAATGCTGCTAATGGATCTGCTCAGATGAATATTCAACCCCAGTTATTAGCTGCTTCGGTACTACATTCTTTACTTTTTACTCTCTTTCCCACTTTTGTTTCTCTTCAGAAATCTTGTTAAATGGTAGCATTTTATGTATTTGCTAGAAAGATTGCTTTTGTGTTATTCTGAGATGAATGACCTTTTCGTTGTAGCCGAGGCAGAAATCTGGCATGGTTCAAGGTTCACAGTTTCATCCGGGAAGTTCTGCACAACAGTTACAGGGGATGCAAGCAATGGGGATGATGGGATCGTTGAATTTGAGTTCGCAAATGAGAGGTAATCCTGCTCTCTATGCTCAGCAGAGGATCAACCAGGGGCAGATGAGACAGCAACTGTCGCAGCAAGGCTCGCTTACTTCACCTCAGGTATGAGTCAAAAGTGTCTTATTAGGTATCTGTGTTGCCAACTTACAGTCCATTCTCTCAATTGTTAACTTTTCCGTTAGCTGCTTTATCTAATGTCTCTCGTGTTGGACCCTTTCGCTACTTTGGGATTATTCTTTCGTGTTCTTAACTTAACTTATCCAGGAGATGTTGGTAATCTAATCACTTTATATTGGCTTCTATAGATTTTTTTTCCAATATCTGTAGTTGGCAACTAAATATCTGTAGTTGACAGATTTACCACGTATTGTAAAATCTGAGCTATATGTTTATAGAGATACGGATGTATTTATGTTGTGCAAGCCGTTTTTAAGAATTTTTCTTTATTTCCAAGTAAAAAATTGCATGAAATCTGATTTATATACTCTACTTGGAAACTTTGTCTAGGTCCAGAATATCCAGAGAACATCTTCTCTTGCGTTCATGAATCCACAGCTATCTGGTCTGACCCAGAATGGACAACCTGGTATGATGCAAAACTCTTTGACGCAGCAGCAATGGCTGAAGCAGATGTCGGGAATAGCCAGCCCCAATTCACCATCATTCCGACTCCAACAGAATCAGAGGCAGGCTATGCTCTTACAGCAACAGCAACAAATGCCCTCTGCTCAGTTACATCAATCTTCTATGTCCTTGAACCAGCAGCAGTTGTCACAGATAATGCATCAACAGCAGCAGCAGTCGCAAATCGGCCAGGCGCAGCAGATGAACCAATCCCAGCAACAGCTTCAACAGATGCAGCAACAACTACAGCAGCAGCAGCAGCAACAACAGCAACCACAACAGCAGATGCAGCAGCAACAGCAGCAAATGCAAGTTAATCAACAACAGCCGTCTCCAAGGATGTCGAACCATGGAGGACAAAAATCTGTTAGCTTAACGGGTTCACAACCAGATGCTACACCATCAGGTACAACAACACCAGGTGGTAGTTCAAGTCAGGGAACAGAAGCACCAAACCAATTGCTTGGCAAAAGAAAGATACAGGATCTGGTTTCGCAGGTGATTGTCCTATTGACTATCTCTGTCTTTCTTCATCGTGTTTTTAATATCATATCATCATGTTCAGGTGGATGTACATTGTAAACTGGATCCTGGTGTTGAAGACATCCTATTGGAGGTAGCAGATGACTTCATTGATTCGGTTAGAAGCTAATGTCAATTATATTTTCACTTTCCGTACTTGTGGTAAAGTATCTCTATCTGACTTGTGTTTGATTGCAGGTGACTTCTTTTGCATGTACCTTGGCCAAGCATCGTAAATCATCCGTAGTGGAGCCCAAGGATATCTTACTCCACCTAGGTTTGTACAGCTTGAGCTATGTTTCATGTGGGCTATAGGTAGTTGCTATTGTTAACTCATTTTGGTGTTTACTGGGTTAATCATGCAGAGAAAAACTGGAAGTTGACTGTTCCTGGATTCTCAAGCGATGATAAACACCAAACCAAAAACGTAAGTGTTTTCCATTTTTGAATTCTCCAACAACGTAGTGTATGTAAATGTGTATAAAATACAAGCAAAGAAGAAACATGGCATCTGCTAGAAATTAATGTGAAGTTACAATTTTACAGGTGCCTTCTGATCTTCACAAGAAGCGAGTTGCAATGGTAATAAGCTTAATGATTTCCGTTACATCTCTTTGTGTACATTTGATTTAATCGACCTCTCAAGTTTCGTTTTTTGTTTTGGGTCTGTCACCAGGTGCGTGCATTACTAGAATCTTCAAAACCAGAGACTAATAATGCAAGCAATTCCAAGGAAACTATGAGACAAGGGATGGTGAACCCAAATGGTCCAAATCATCTCTTAAGACCATCACCAAGTTCAGAGCAATTGGTTTCTCAAGCACCTGGACCTCACATGTTACAACATACTCGCTATTAAAGGATCTGTATGTATTATTATATAAATTATGAGTCTTATAGGTAAACAAATAAAATAATTTATTTTCTTCATAGTTGGATTTCATTTTTCATCTTTAGTGAGATTTATTTTGCTCTGTAATTTTTGTTGTTGACTTCATTATAAGCTTTAAAGTTTAGTCTTTTATTGATTCAACGTGTAATCCTTTTATTTGTGCATTTGATGTGGTAATTATATCAAATATATACTTAAACCTTAACAAAAACAGAAATCAAACACCTAAGACAAACGAAGTAATCATATTATTAAGAGTAGTTGGTGCTTCAATGTTGACAGCGTGACCAACTTCCTTTATAATCTCCAATCTTGAACTCTCCAGATGCCTACAAAAATACATAAATATGACTAAACTCCACAAAAAGATTTTCATTCTACATCATTCTTTTTTTTAAATGATCTATGCATTTGAACCGTTTTATGTCATTTGTGCAATTGGAGAAGAAAGAAATATCACACTTAATAACAAATCTTTTGCGTGAAGAAGAAGAATGTATAATATGCAAAAATACCTTTGCAGTCGATAACCATGCTCCATGGGAAAAACCTTATCCTTGTCACCCCAAACGAGTAACGTTTTCTGAATTATAAATATCAGATTAGAGACAACAAAGTTAATGAATTTTCAAATTAGTAGATTCTCGAATAACGCTTCTTAATATAGAGTAATGTCTCCTGTCAAAACGTTAAAGTAAAGAAAGAAACAAACAAAAATAGTGTTCTCCACTCTCCAAAAATATGGATACTTTACACTCATGATCAACACAATGCAAACATAATTTAACGTTTCTTCTATAAGCAACCCCATCATGCCTACTCATTAATCATTGATTAAATCACTATTGGCATAAAGCAAAAAAAATAATTTCACTTCTTTCTTTTTTCTTGTTGATGATACAATGACAAAATTAGATTTGATTAAGTCAAGAAATTTAATAATTACCTGTGAAATTACCGGTAAATCTGGATCCTCTTCTCTTTCCAACAAATCCTTAGCTAGCTCCTTAAGCTCCTGCCTGTTTTTCTCATACATCACCTAAAAATAACAACAAAGTTAACCAAAATAATTAACAATAACTTCGAGGGCATATTCACAAATAAACCCAAAAAAAACACAGAACACAACAACTTACGTTAATGAACTGAGACAGAACAAAATCAGGAACCCAATCGACAAAAGCCAAACCATTACTCATCGAGATCTTAATCAACATCCTCAAATCATTAGGACATTTCGGAACAAGAATGTCCGAACAACAAGCACCACCATGTTTCTTCATCTCCATAACCTTCTCCTCCATAGTAAACCCGACACCACTACTCACAATCACAACCTTCTGAACCATCTCCGGCCACACTTCCGCCATCTTGTACGCCACGAAACCACCGTAACTAATCGAATAAACCGATACCGAATCGCACCCGAGTTTCTTGAGTCCTCCTCTTACACTCCTCGCCTGTATCTCCACACACCGATCCGTGTTCTTGGAATACGATTCTCCGAAGAAGACTAGATCGGGAATGAAGAGATTGAAAGATTTCGAGAGACCGGAGACTTGGTGGATGAATTGCCATTTGGAGTTTCCTCCGTATCCGTGGAGCATGAGGAGATTGGGACGGGAGATTTTGCGGTGGCCGGAGATCCAGAAATGGACTGTGGTTTCTCCGTCGTCTAGATCGACGGTGACGGGACGGAGATCGCAGAAGGTTAGGAAGTAGAGAGATAGGAAGGTGTCCGCGAGTTTGATTAGGATCGGGAAAGTGAAGAGGGAGGAGATTAGGCGGTGGAATAGTGTGAGGGCGATGGAGAGGTAACGACGGAGGAGATGGACGAGTTTCATCGACGCCATTTTTTGTTTTTCCTTTTGTTTCACACAAAAGTGAGAAAGAGACAGAGAGACAGAGAAGTGCTTTTAAATTTGAAATGAGATTGTAATGGTTCGGGTTTAGTTCGGTTCTGTCTGGTTTAAGTTTGGTTTAAACGTGGCAGAGTGCATGTTAAGTGTCTCGACATCTATATTTTGGAAATCCTAGCTTGGGAAACTAAACAAACATGTTTATGACAAATTCAAATATGCACGAAAGTCTAAATCGAGTTTATTACTATTTGTGTTTTGTACGAAATTGAGCTTATTACAGCATTTTTAAAAAGAATAGTCTTTGGATTGATTCCTCGCGTGAGATCCACTGGTTCATCCGTTCATGTGTCTTTGTCGGCTTCTTAACGTCAAATAATATTAGCTCCAATAAGTCGTTGGCTCTTGTTGAGTATGCACCGTTTGATTAGGATCAACTTAACGGAGAATACAACTTTATCCGTTGGATCTTTCTTGCCAGCTTGAAGTTCCTAGGTTTCTAATCAATGAATGAGAAGGATAGCTTGACATCCAAGTTAGATACAAACCCAAGTCTTGATCTGGTATTTCTACTATATATTATGATTAAGAGAGAACGAAGAGGAGGAAAAGTTTGTTATGAATTGATCTTATCTTCATTAATTAATTCAAAGTACACAATATAGAGTATATATACAAGTATTCTACACTAAACCAATTAAGCTTATATATAAGAATCTAAATAACCGAATTTAACCGGATAAACCGACTGTATAGTCTGATAGCCTCCCTCAAGATGCGCCGTAAATGTTTTTAAGGCTCATCTTGGACTTCAAATGCTCAAACGGGCAAGGGAACAAAGGTTTAGTGAGTATATCAGCCACCTGGTCAGTTGTGTGGACGTACAAAGAACGCAACAAACCACGATCCAATTGTTCACGAACCGAATGACAATCATTCTCTATATGTTTGGTGCGTTCATGAAAACCATGATTTGTAGCTATAACTATAGTAGCTTGACTATCAGAGTAAATGACTGGCATGGAGAATGGTATGCAAAAATCAATAAGCAACTTGCGTACCCATGTGATCTCCCGAGAAGCCAAAGATAATGCCCGATACGTCTCTGTAGTGGAATGAGAAACATAGTTAGGGGTGTCAATCCAGACCGCGGCCCGCGGGCCTGGTCTGTTTGGGTGAGGAGGTAAGCGGGTATGGGCTTTTGTTTTAGGGACCGCAAATTAGCGGGCCTCACGGTCCGGCACGTTTGGTCATGTGGTCTAGAGCGGTCCGGTCCGTCAACGAACCGCGGTCTGCGGTCTTAGCCCGTGCAGATATGTTTGTTTGAACATGTGTCTATACTTCAGATAGAGTTAGAGGTTTTGCCAAGGTTTGTTACCAATTTTTTTGTAAACCCTACGGATTCAGAGACTTTGGTTTGACTCTTGCTTCAAGCTGAGAGGATTATCTCCTCCAGGGTAAGTTTTCTCTGTTTTAACATACAAAGATACACTTAATCAAACGTTTTTGTACTGTCTTCTTCTCCCTCTGTTTTAACATAGATTGCATAAAGCACAAATGGTTTATAGGGAACGATGGCCATCGAATCGGGACTCGAAACATCTTGGGTTTGTGATTCAATCAACGAATTTTGGCTCGAAACAAAAAAATTTGAATAATCGGGAGTCGAGTGAGAGATTCGTGTTTGTAGGATTCGATTTTGACAGAGGACAGAGACAGCGGCGAGAATCGTGAGATCTGGTTTAGTAGACCGCTTGGACCCGCGGGTCAGCCCGTTAACCCGCCTAATATAGTGGAGCGGGCTTGGGCTTTCATTTCCATGACCGCAGCCCGCATCAGTCAGGCCCGCCAAGTCCGCAAGAACGAATAGGCCCGTGCGGGCTGACCCGTTTGGGCGCGGCCCGGCCCGTTTGACACCCCTAAACATAGTAATGTTTCTTGGATATTCAAGAGATCATGGAAGAACCAAGAAAAGTACAATAACCAGAGGTAAAATGTCTATCATCACGACTAGCGGACCAATTAGAATCAGCAAAACCAGTAAGATGAAGATCAGGATCTAGAATAGAAGAGACCAAGGCCAATGGTTCCCTTCAAATACTGAAGAACACGATTTGCTGACTAAAGGTGAACAGTGCGTGGAGCAGAGGAATATTGACATAACTTGTTCACCGCAAAAGTTATATCAGGACGAGTGTAAGTCAATTACATCAATCTGCCAATCAACCGGCGATAAACATCGGGAGTTGAAAGCAAATCACCATCATCCTTGGAAAGCTTCAAGTTAGGGATCATAGGAGTAAAAACATGTTTACAACCTAGCATCCCAGTGGAGTTGAGAAGATCCAAAATGTATTTGCGTTGACACAAAGAGATTCTAGCCTCTGTCAGAGCCACCTCTAGTCCAAGAAAGTATTTGAGTGGACCAAGGACCCGCATACGAAAATGAGACTGCAAATCTTGTGTTAACTGATCATTCAACGCATGGCTAGTGCTTGCAATGACAATGTCATCTACATATACCAAAACTGCAATGAAATCATCTGGACCAGAGCTTTTAATGAACAAAATGTGATCACCAGTCCCCTGATGGAACCCCAATTTACGCAAGACTTGAGTAAATTTCAAGTACCATTGCCTAGATGCTTGTTTAAGACCATGTATGGACTTATTCAGTTTGAGAACAACATTCTTAGGGAGAGGCTGAGCAAATCTCTCTGCATAACCATTAGGCAAACACATGTATATTTCCTCTTCAAGGTCACCATTAAGGAATGCATTAGAAATATCCAACTGGTTCAAAAACCAGCCCTTAGATGCATCAACCTTGAACATAAACTTGATTGTAGCCAGCTTTGCTATAGGGGAAAAAGTCTATGTATAATCCAGACCTTCCTTTTGAGTATATCCTTTGGCAACCAACCATTCCTTGAACCTCTCCAAACTACCATCAAAGCAAAACTTCAGTGTAAACACCCACTTACGTCCTACATGCTTCTTTCCCGGAGGTGATGTCCCAAGTATTGGTAATTTCTATGGCACCAATCTCCTTGTCCACAACACCACACCACTCTTTAGAACTCCTAGCCACAACATATGTGGATGGAATAGGAATCTTAGTGATAAAATTCACAAAAGAATGATATGATGGAGAAAGTTTTGAGTAGGATAGAAAGGAAGAGATAGGATGAGATATAGCATTGTTCAGACTGTAACAATGGTAATCATTTAAGTGAGTAGGGACTTTCTTTTGTCTCTGTTTAGGTAATGAATGAGAAGATGAAGATGATTGTGATGATGATGGTATAAATGATTGTGATGATGATGGGATAGAGAGAGGATCTGAGGATAAGAGTTCTGTGAAGGTAAAGAAATCAGAATGTGCCTATGTGGTGTCATCTCGGGCCATGGGGAAAACCTCTTCATAAAAGACAACGTTCCGTGAGATGAAGACCACATTATAATCTAAATCCAACAGCTTATAGCCTTTATACTCGGAGGGGTATCCTAAAAACAAACAAGCATTGGATCTTGCTTCAAACTTATGTTTTTGCTTAGGAGAAGTAGAAACATAACATAAACAACCAAATGTTCTGATTTGATCATACTCAGGAGCTTTACTAGTCAAAATCTCATGAGGAGTCTTGTTGAGCAACAGTTGAGAATGTGTTCGATTGATCAAGAACACTGTTGTGAGAATGCAATCACCCCAATATGGCAAAGGAATATGAGACTGAAACTTTAAAGCTCTGTCAACATTCAATATTTGTTGATGTTTCCTTTCTACAACGGAATTCTGTTCAGGGGTTTCACCACAAGAATGAAATGCCATGATTCCTTTGGCTTGATATAAGTATGTGAATTTGAGTTCAGGAGCATTATCTGAACGGACAACTTTAATCTTGACCTTGTACTGAGTTTCCATCAAGGTGATAAAAGCAAGAAAAACAGACAATATTTCATTCTTGGCCTTTAACAAGTAGACCCAAGTTGCTATGGAATGATCATCCACAATGGTAAGAAAATATTTGTAATCATCTGTTGTTGCAACTGAAAAGGGTCCCCAAATATCAATATGTAATAGATCAAATGTATTATTACAAATATAGTTTTGAGAAGGGAAAGAGAGGTTCTTCTGCTTAGCCAGTTGACAAACATGGCAATAATCAGAACTTTTATTCTTGTGTTTGGAGATACCAAGTACATCAGAAATATCATCCCAACGAGTAAGAGCAGGATGTCCAAGCCTCTTGTGTCAAACACCAATGTCCACCACTGCATTTACTTGAATAATATCCTGATGTTCCAACACATAGAGATTTTCTATTCGTTTACCCTTCCCAATCATTAACCCCCTGTTTGTCCTGAATTACACAAGTATATTCATGAAATATGACTCTGGAATGAAGTGCAGAAGTCAGAGAACTGATGCTTAAGAGATTCAAACGAAATTTAGGAATAAACAAAACATTGTCAAGAATAATGTCTTTGTTAATCTTCACCCGACCAACACCACTGATCTTAACCATAGGGCCAGTGGGAAGATTGACAGCACATTATGTGATTTATCATATGCCACATGATGTGTAGCTCCAGAATCAATCACCCAAGTGTGAGGAGACAACACATTCTGTGAAACAATCAAAATACCAATAAACTGGAAGGTAGAAGAAGAGAATTCAATACCAGAAGGGGCTTGAGTATGAGAAGTCTGAACATGAGAAGTACTCGCTTTCTATGGAGTACTCACAGTTTGATTCTGAAGCTGAGAAATGAATTAAGCAATAAAATGTTGTATCTGCTCTTTAGACATGTTGCCAACCAATCCTTCTAAGCCTTTATGTGTGGTTTCAACTGGAGGAATCACAGTAACCTGAGCTGCAACAGGAGGAGATGGCGTGCATGAGAAGATTGAAGTTTTTGTGATGATTTTCCTTTGGAAACAAAGTTTCATGGAAATCCATGTTTCTTATAGCATCTTTCTTCAGTGTGACCAACTCAATTGCAATAATTAAGAACAAATTGGTCTCCCTTTGTTGGGACCATTCTGCACATAACAGGCCATAAGAGCCATTCCCTCAGCTGGAGTGTTCTCAGAGACATGGAAAGTAGCTAGAGTAAGAACCATGGGAGAAAATCCTTTATGGCTGTCATCTTGGTCCAACATATCATAAACTTCATCAAGACTAGGTAGAGCTTTCTTAGCAATTATTTGTCTCTGGATAATCACATAAGAATCTTTGAGTCGAGCAAGAAACTTGACAATTTTAGCTTGCTCAATCTTGAGTTGATACCTAGCTGCTTTTCCACAGGTACACGGATCATCCAAGTCCTCTGTGCTTTCTAACTGATCCCACAAAGTCTTCAATTGTGTGAAGTAACCAGAGAGAGAAAATGCACATTGGCGTAAATCATGTATCTGTTGTGTGAGATTAAAGGTCCGTGGAAGATTTGTCATATGAAACCTTCCATGGAGATCTTTCCAAATTATAGACGCCTCATATATACGCAAGATACTACGATAGATCTGAGGTGAAAATATGCTAAGAATCCAAGCCTTAATCATGCTATTGCATCTAGACCATAGACGAAAAGTCATATCCGATTCAAGAGAACGAGAGAGAGTTCCATCTATGAATCAAATCTTATTCTTAGCATCTAAAGCATTTCTCATAACAGCTTCCCAATCATCATAATTCGTTCTATTTAGACGAAGAAAAATGATGATTAAACCTGGATGATCAGAACTCTGCATAAAGAACGGAGACTAATTAAGATCTGACGGATCCATCACCGGAACAACTCGCGAATCAGGGAGATCGGAATTCTCGAATTCCGGTGTAGATTGCGGAGAAGAAACTGTTTCCCGGGCGATGCGCGTCGTGCGGCGTGTTTGGATCGAAGGAGAGCTCGCCGTACAAACTCTTCCTCAAAACAACCATCAGAATTGAAACAAAGCTTCAAAATAGGAAATCGACCTTCGGAGAAGAAGATCAGAGCTTAAAAACGAAGAAACCAAGCAAAATCCATGGCGATTTTGAGCTTAGATGGCTCTGATACCATATTACGATTGAGAGAGAATGAAGAGGGGGAAAAGTTTGTTATGAATTGATCTTATCTTCATTAATTAATCCAATGTACACATTATAGAGTATATATATATATACAAGTATTCTACACTAAACCAATTAAACTTATACATAAGAATCTAAATAACCGGATTTAACCGAGTAAACCGACTGTATAGTATGATATCTACCTTAAAATTTATAGATAGAAAAGATGGTTACAAATATATCACACTTTATTTCGTATCAACTTAAATTTGCTGGATTTACTGGTGGTGCATGTGAGAAGTTAGTTTAAGACACAAGTTAGGTCAGACCCAAAGAAGCCATGTCAAAATTTTGAGGCCCAAACTCGAGATTGATTTGAGAGACAACTTGACTAAATGGCAAAAAAAGCTATATTCATACAAGCTTATAATACAAGTTTCTCTAGTCATCTGCGTTGAATCTATGTCAGTTAATATGATTGTATTATAAGTACAATCAATCAGCATGAGTTGAAATTTCTTCAACATTGAATGTTGGTTCACAATTCTGTAAAAATCAGAATTTGATGATACTAGTAAATGTGTTTGAAATGCAAACTAATAATGACATGTCTATTCTACGCGTTTATAACGATTTTCTACATTTAAAAATTTATTCAAACCTATATATATTCATATATCAATTTGATGATCTACATTTTTTTTTTGTCAACATAATTTTATTTGATTGAATTGGGTTACAACTAAATGGGTTTGGCCCATAACATAAATACAGTAATTGAGAACAAGGCCCATGAGAAAGAAAGCTTTGATCGCAAGCTAGGGAAATCCACCGTGTTCTGGAGAATTCCATTGCCGAACAGGTTTGTTCTTCCTCTTGCTTAGCCACCGTTCAAACTCCAATCCAAAACCTTCTTGATGATCGCCGGTATAGATCTTTCCAATCCATTCAAGATTAGCCCGGATTTTGTTTGAATCAATAAACCTTTGAAGAAATCTTCCACACTTTCTTCAAGAGATAAAATTGAAACAAACCAACATAATCTTAAATCGGTAATCATATAGAAACTCAAAAGAGAGTTTCAACCTTCAAACGCTAATTAAAGAGATTAGAATCCCTAAGCGGAAGGAATTTTTTTAAAAGATCTACCGTTTTAAGCTAGAAAGGATTGAAAGATTCAATAAAACCGGGATGAGTTTCCCCAATCTACTGAGAAACTTATAAGAAATCAGAAGGTGAAAACAAAACCGGATAAGGTCCGGAGATTAAAACCGAACAAGATCGGTAGTGAAGCCGGCGAACCGGAGATAAAAGCCATAAGAACAGCTAAAGCTCAAGCAAAAGAAAAACTACATAATTTACGGCTATAAACTGCGCGGCTCCGGCAGAAAGCCGGTCACCGGCAGAGTTTTACCGGATTTTGTTTCGGATTTGGCTTAGAGAGAAAGTTTGGAGATAACGATGAGAGAGAAAGTCGAAGTCCGGGTCTATTTGATGATCTACATTTTATTACCCAATATATAACAATCCCGAATTTCCTTAAATAGAAACACTATTAGGTACACCTCTACAAGTAACACCAGGCTCAGAGCTAGGAACCAACAACTCATAAGGCAAAACACCAGCACCACATCTATTCCTACGGTCAGGATCACTGTTCCTATTCTCAATCTCTTTCTCTATCCGTCCGATCTCCGCCTTGAACCCATAAAACGCATCCACTATCTCCGAGTCCCCCGTCCATATCGACGGCTGCTGTCTCTCCCCGATATACTCCTCGTCGGGCGAATGCGTCGACAACGTATCAATCACCGCCATAAACTTCGACGTCTGCAACAAACTCGGCATCGAAGAGAAGAAGAACTTCTCTGGATCGGACATGAAACTCGCGTACTCGGGGTCGGTCTCGTCCGGGATCAACCGACGCATCAAGGGTGGTCTGTTCGGTACGTAACCTCCGTAGGGGTACTGTCCGAAGTTGAGTGCGGCGTGTTGTGCGGATGCTAGCCAGATGAGTGTGGTGAGGATGGTGGTGAGATCGTCGGTGGTTGAGAGTGATGGCCACCAGTCTGCGTGGCGGAGATCCGCGTGACCGACGTTGATTGATTCTGAGTACCATGATTGGAGCTCTGTGTCGGTCTGGATTTGGTTCGGTTTCGGGTAGTAGTGGTTTACGTAGGTTCGGACCCAGGTTTGGATTGCGTTCCAGAGTAGAAGACCGTCGTTTGCGTAAGGGTAGTCTTCGATTAGTAGTTTTAGTCCATGTGGTTGTGTTGGGTCCGGAACTGCCATTCCTCTGTAACAAAAGAAAATAATACAAGTAAATATCATATGATATGATACAATTTGTATGTTTAGTACTTTTTTTTTTGAAGGTTAGTACCTGCGAATGAGATCGGCGGGGAGGCCTTCCATGTCGAACCGCCACATACTCTTGTAGGCGGCCGCGCTCATTTCCATACCGATTGGACCAGCGGTGAAGCCTCCTTCGATCACACCGTCCGCATTGATCAAAGATTGTCTAGCTAATGCATTGATTTCGAGTGTGTATCTCATGTGTGGATCCAATAACTTGAATATTGGATGCATAGCGCTCATTTGCCTATGTGCAGCTAGTATGAACGGTTCCAAACAAGCATGGGTGCGTAACCTATAACAATAGAAAACAATGTCAATATATAACTCAATAACGAATACTTGTTACACATATATGTTGTTATGTATTTGAATTTTGAGTACTAACCAGTGGTTGACAAGTTGGTGGACACCAGCGTCATTAGAACCAACGTGGGCTTTAGCAAGCTGCCACATCCAGTTAGAGGTTGCATCGACTGGAGGTGTAACAACGCGCTTGGACCGGTGTTTTGGACCATGGGAAGGGAGGCTTAGCTCGATGGCTACTGGTTTAAGTGTGCCAAGACGAGTCAAGAAGAATATGGTTCGGGTAGCATAAGCTTTGCGTCCGTCTAGAGCATTGATCCGGTCTAGGAACGGTAAGAATATGTCATGGTAGTCCAACATATACAACCTATTCTCTTCCAACGCCTGAAAAAATAATTTCAAAAAATACAAAATTCCAATTAATCAAATGTTGATTAGCTTCATTAATCTAATTAATTATAGGGGGATTAAATTCTTGTATAAACGTACTTGTTTTACGGATAATCCGTCTAGGTGTCCGATAATGTGGTCGGAAGTGAGAGCAGAGTGTTGTGGACCGTAGATCTTGGGGTCAAGATTGCTAACCGGTGGGAAAGTCTTGACTCTCTCGATGTTGACCGGGTTGATTCCAGCTATGGCTTGACGTGCAAACTCGTCATCTCGTAGCCATGCGTTTTTATCCTCTGCATCATTATTATTTTCATAAATCAATTAATTTAATTATCATACTAATACTAGTAGTTATTTTTTAATAAGCATGTTACGCGCTTTTGTGTTCATAACTTCATATATAAAGTAATACGACTATAAAATTGGCAGAGCGTTAAAACGAGTTACGTAAAGCACGTGGAACATATGTTCTGTTTTTTGTACTTTCTTATTAGTGGTTTGTTCTGCTTTTTGGATTCTTTTAAATATTTTTTGGTGGGATGAAAAAATGTTTTAATGGGTCCCCAATGAGTCAAAGATACACAAATCTACCGAACACCTGGAATAAAGTAGAGAATATGCTTACTGGATAGTATTTTGGGAGTGTCGTATTTGAGGAGTCCTTTAGTAGATTCTTGGAGGGTATTAACTACGGATTTAGGCAAAGGGAACTTGTTAAAGATCTCATCTTGAAACCCAAACTTGAGTAACAAGCCTTCTTTATAGAGAGCATCAATCTCGCCAAAGTCAGCAAAGTCCTCAGCTAAAATGCTTGCTTTCAGCGACGGAACAAGATGGTGTAGAACAGCCTTTAGTCTCCCTGCAGCGAACGTGTTCTGTTTCGACTCTTCGAATTGCTCGTCTCGTGGTACGTACATCGGTAATGGCTTCTCCACTCTGCTCTCAGCTTCTTTATCTATCAACAATGCAAACAAAACATTAGAGCTGATCAATCGTAACTAGTACTATGTTCATTTCGTTACGGATTTTACCTGTTTCACTAGAATGACGACCGGTGCGACATCTTCTAGGATAAGGAATGTCTTTACCGCCGAGTTTAGGACGAGAGAGTTCAGATGACTTGTCTGGATTACCAAGATCGTTGTAGACATCAAAGTCATAGATTCTGTCTGATAATTTCCTCACTCCAGTCCCATTTCCTCTTAAATTCTTCAACTCTTTCTCCCTCAACACTCTTAATCCTTCTGGTGTCTCGTTAGGCAAATACGGCTGCGATTCAAATTGTCACAACGTTAATATCAAGTCATTTCTGACCACAACATTAGTTATAGTTGGACGTTGAGTAATACAATGGGTCAAGTATTAATATATGGACCCACCGTGACATAAATTTGACAGAAGATTTTTTTTGGAAAAAAATTTAAGAAGTTAGGAAACTGATTAATGCTAGAAGATCGATAATGACGTGAGTTAATGACTTCTGGGACCCATATTTTAATTAATTACCTGATTAGTGAAGAAGATTCGTTTTTCAGGATGATCATTTTGGGACTGGACCCAAGAGTTGCATGGAAAGTGAACAGGACCAAGTGCGAAACCTTCGATGGTTATTGTCTCAAGAAAAAACTCTTTCTGGTGTCTGTTCAAGATTGTGATAGCTCCCGGCGTGCCAAAAGCGGCGTCCACAGTGAACTCCGCCGTGTAATGAACTCTCTCCGCCTTCGTTTTCGATTTCTCCGACCAGTCTTTTAGAACCGCCGCATTACTCTTCTTTGGCAAATTCGTTTCTGTTTGAACCAAAGATTGAAAACCCATTTTAAATTACAAGAATTTAGGTGAGCCCAGATAAGAAACTTTCCATTTTTAGAAACATTGCTCGAGAAGAAAGATGTAAAAATGCTCTGTTTTAGGACACTTACTTGGATCAAGCTCGGTGCTAAAGAGCTCCAAGACGACGTTGCGACCCATTTTATCAGCAAAAGCATCAAAATGTTTAGCAAGAGTCTCTTTCAAATCCTCCTTGTTCTTGTTCCTCACCGTCACCACAGCTCTCACCTTGAACTTCACCGCCGCTTTCTCCTCCTCCTCCTCCCTCTTTCTATCTCCGGTGGTCGTGCTAAAACGCAGCGTTTTGACCAAATCGTCGCTAATCGCCGAAACGACGCCGGACTTGTTAGTCTTTCTTGGTCTCATCGAGAACTGTGTCTTCTTGAAATGAAACGACGACGACGATGAAAGAAGTGAAGAAGATCTTTCTGAGATCAGAGGATAACCCATTAACTCTTTAGCTAAGGCCATCACGATGATGTAATCAAAATAGATTTTTTTTAATTACGTGATTTAGTATGACTGTTGAAGTTGAGAATTAAGATAGATCGTTGTTCGTTTTGGTTTACTAATAGTTTTGTAAGTGAGGTATATATATACAGAGAAGAGATCGAGAGAATTATTTGTTTGCCGTCCACACGTTTTTGTAAATTAGACCTATGGTCTACGCAGAAAGTCATGTTTTATTTTTCTCTTTTTCTTTTTGTGCTTTCGGGAATGTGAATACACATGTTCACTTATTTTATTTTATTTTCCGTCAACAAGCTAGTTTTCAAACTGATTACTTTTATTGTGATGTTTATGTCTTTTTAGTATGTTACTTTTCATGATAAATGTCTTCTTTTTTTACTCTTGGTACTTGGCAATATACGTACGTTATGAGATAAAGAAAATAATAAGACAACATGTTAACGTAGACACTAGATATGAATCATACGTTGTATTTATGTATATTTACGTGCCGTTTGGTGGTCTTATTACTTGTCCAATCCAAAACATTTTAATTTAGATCTAAAACATTAGTGTGATGATAGTTAAAGACTAAATATTGTGAGGTTTCTTCTGTTATCAGAAGTTTCAAACTCGTAAGTTCAATCTTTTTGTTGGCTGAGATGAGCAGTTCAAAATCCTTGCTAAGCAGCATTTGATCAAAAGGATCACGACATCTCACCCATGAGGAGGACAATGTTTACACTAGTAGTCCAAACTGCAATTAAGTTAACATTAAATTATATGGTCTGATTCAAAACCTTTAAAAAAAAAGTTGTGAATGAAAAGAGCTCTACCTCAAATACTTTTAGACCCAACACAATATTAATTATTAAATAAACTGTTTGGTTTTATTTAAATACTAGCCAAAATTATAGGGCACTTTTCTATCAAGAAATGTTGCTCTTTAATGTTTTCTGTTTCTTTGTTATAAAACCAAAAAATTCATATATGAAAAAAAAATCGACGCCATGAAATTTACATTATATATATATATATATATATATGTAGTGTAATAAAACTTTTGTTTATCTTTTGTAATAATTTATTTTTAGTCATCTTTGTATTAAGTTTGGTGACTTGTATTCTTATTTCTGAACATACCTTGACATTGTTTCCTAGAAAGGAAAAAAACAAGCTGTTGTTTTTTCACGCATGCAAAAAAAAGTCCTTGTAGATGAAAATGATGTGTAATATTAAAATGAAAAAGGTGTGGAGTAATTTGAGTCAAAGGTAAGCTCCGAGTATGAAATACAACCGCGTAGTAAAATTGCGAATAAAACTCCGACCAAAAAAATCTTTAAAATGACTATTCTACCCTCCCAATTTTCCAAATTAAGATTGTATGAATTAGGTTCATCAGAGAAAGTTGACCATCACCTTTTTAATATAAAGTAGTGAGAAAAAGCCACGAGAAGTAAATATATAATTCAACAATTAGACCTTTGAAGAACGGTTGGTGATCATTTTGAGAAAAGAAATGGGTTTTTGGTAGTTATGAATAGTTTTGACACACACAATAATAAAATAATAACCGGAGATGGATGAGACAAAAACGTACTAGATGGCTTAAAATAAGTACTTTGGTATCAATATAAAAACTTTTACTATTTAAGAGAATACTACAAGTCTACAATCAATTGATGGATTTTTTTTTTTTTTCTTTCCGTCAAAGAGGTTAATGAACATTTTGATTTTGAGCATATTGTCTCCCTCCTAACTCACCCTTCAAAAGATAAATTTTTATCACATAGATAAAGTAAATAAAGAAGACATGTGTTGAAATTCTAAAGATAGATTTTCCGACTATCGAGCTTGCGAAATTTAGGGATATAAAGACAACAAATTTAGAGAGTTGAAATTCTAAAGAACCATTACATAAAAAACATTGGTGAATCTAGGTATTCTCTTCATTCTTTGATTGATATTTTTAAAGATTTTTTTTGGAAATGTGTCGATTATTGAATGAAACTGTCCATGCATATATGACGATAATTTTTGAAATAGAAGTGTTGCTATATATATAATTGTTTTAATCTTGTCAACTATGAATTTAATTTGGTCTTCAATCCGAAAAATGATATACGTAATAACCTAATTTGGTGGGTTTGAAAAGAAAAAAAAAAGCTTTTATGAAGCCAAAACCACATAAATATTCAACACAATTGTCCACCCGCTCGGATCTTCGGATGTGGAAATGCAAGCGTCTCACATCATCATTTATCATACATGCATATTGGGTGTGACAAAAGGTACCATGGACGCAACAAATATGGAATAATTTCTCATAGATTTTTCATTATTTATATGTAATAATACAGAATTCATGTGAATCATGCAGTGGAACATTTTCTTTCTTTTTGAATATTAATTTTGTTTAATTAAGTTGGCCTACGTCGAATTTTCGTACTTCAGTTGGGTTCCATGTTTCATGCAAAACAAATTCGTCGAAGTTCAAGCTATCTTTTACGCCTAGAATCCTAAATTAAGTAGAAGAACCAAAAACTCAAATCGATATTCAACACAATTTTAAATGAATTACGTACCTATAGTACTTTAGAGTTTAAATTTTGTGAGACTCGTTTTAACAAATTATTGAGTTGGTCCAACCCTCAACATGGGTTGGCAAATGATATTACAATCATTTTTTCTGGCAATGAATAATCTCTTTTTAAAAATATTTTATATATATATCCCAAACCCAAAAATGAAACTGGTTTACAAGAAAATAACTGAAGTAAATGAATCGGACCCAATTGAAATCCTAACCGAAAGTAAACCAAACCTAATTGAATACCCTAATCGAAAGTGAAAAGCCAACGAAAATCCCTTCCGCCATTAGTTGGTACATCGATCTTTGGTAGCCAGAGATCCGACATTGACCACCAAATCTGAACCGACGAACAGCGACCCCAAACACCCCTCTTTCGATGAGTTGATCATCGTCGAAGAGGGATCCTTGATCCCAAACACCCATTTTCGTATTAGCTAATTTGTTACAAACTATGAGAATGAGTCTATTAATATCTAACTTAATTAGATATACTAACCTTTAATTTATATATATATATATATATATATATTAAATATATATAATATACAGAAAGTATTAATTTCGTTTTGATTTACAGAAAATATTAAATTAGATCTTTGATTGTTATGGCTTGTAGTTTCTTTAATTATAGGCTATAATACTATTTTGTGTTATCTATATTTTTTGTTATAACGATCGATCTGATGATGAGTGTTAAAATAGTTTTTACATAATTAATATGATCATTAACTAATTTTAAATGTATTCACATTCACTTTTGAAATACCAGAAAATGAAAATGTTAGGAAAATATATAAAAGTGTAACAAGCATCATGTGGAAAGATAAATATTAAGAAATACCCCTATTAATATGTTCTCATTCAAAAATGGGCTTAACCACATATACTCATTTGTTTATCTCATTAATCACATATATTCACATTCCTTCCTTTTAGTTATTTTTCTTGTAAGAAATCTAAAATACCTCTATTTAAATATTAACTATCTATGGGGTTTTAAGGTTTAAGATCTAGGGTTTAGGGTTTTTAAACCCAAACCCTAAAATCCTAAACCCTAAAAAGTCTTCCCGCCCCTAATAAACTCTAACCTCCTAAAATATAAACCATAAATCCTAACAATTAAACCCTAATAGTTATTAAAAATTAAATCCTAAGTTTATATAGGTTTAACCTAAATCTTAAACCCTAAGAAAATCATAAACTCTATAATTTTACTAAAACTTAAATCCTAAAATCTTAAATCCTAACAAATATATCATTTATAATGAAAAATAGGTTTGGTAAATGAAGGGTATAATGGTATTAAAATAAAAAGAGGTGAATATATTAAAAAAAAAGGTGTTGTTATATGTGGTTAGTGGGTATGTAAAGTTGAGTTGTCATCCTCTCTTCAAAAATACCCTCATTTACCTTTCAAAAATATTTTTTTTGGATTTAAGGTTGATTTAAAGTTTAATTTATGGCTTAAATCTTGTACGGTTAAGGTTTAGTGTTTTACAAACTATTTGGGTTTATGTTTGGGGTATTAGGATTTATATTTTAGGAATTTTAGATTTATGAAGGATTAAAATCTTTTTAAGGATTTAGAATTTTAGGGTTAAACCCTAACCTCTATATTCTAAATCATACAATCCTACAAAATATTATAAAATATTTAAAATATTAAAAATGATAATTTAGATTGAATTTAGATTAAAACTAATATAATTCTCAAAAATAACAAAAAAGGGAATATTTTTTAAAATATGGGTATTTTTGAGATTTCTCCATGTCAAAACTAGGAGAAAGCGTATGTATTGAAAGTTCAGGTCTTTCTTTATTGTTCGTTAAAGAGTTTAGCTCCATTTTGACAGGAAGATAATTAATAACATAGCCATTGAATTTGCTAAGAAATTTTCTATAAAGTAAATAAGGAAATTCTGTATATGTGACCACAGCTTATAAAGCCAGCTTCTTTATAATTTGCACCGTCCATGAAGATTACGGCCAAATATTTAAAACTCACCAAAATAACAAGTAAAATGTAGAAATACAAACCATAACGATTTTTTTAGAACATGGCATCGTCCATGAAAATCACGGGTTACAAAATAATCAAGAACTTGACTAAATGACAGGTTAAATGTAAAAATACAAACTAGAAAATGAGTGTGAAGAAATCTTCGATCTAAGAACGTCTTCTTATGATTGTTTGTCAAGATTTAACACACAAACACACCAAGTATAAGAATTTAATGTTGAACTCACACCCACAAAACTTGAAATATAAGAAACAGAGTAAACAAAACGCACACACCAATTTACCGAGTTCACGCCCCTTAACTAGGGTCGCTACGTTTCGCTGGGACCTTCCCCGAAGTCCACTAGATCAGTTTGAGTGTTACAAAGAGATTCACAATCCAAACTCCAATACAAGATTCATAATTGCTCTCTCTTTCACTAAATATCCCAAGAACAAAAAACAAGCTTATGCTTTGTGTGATATTGTTCTCTCACTCTCTATGTGTGTCTCATTCTCTCTATGTGTCTCACTCTCTCTATTCTCCTTGTCCAGACTATTAAAAGCCAACTCACTTCACCAACTTTATGCTTCACGGGTTGTGATAGTACAAAGTATTCAATGCAAAGCACTTCTTCGCGTGGCCGACCAAACAGCTTGATTCTGCTTTGCCTTGCTTCGTCTGAAATGCTCTGCCACAATCAAAGTGGTCCTACATTAATTTGGCTTTTAGTGATGTCCATTTCTGGAATAACTTATTTCCCACGTTTCCTCTATTGCTTTGACTTGTCAATGTTATACTTAACAAAACTCCACCTATAGCAATGACCAAGGCAAAACATGAAATTTGGGAAAGATTTTACATGAGAACGAGAAAGACACTGAGTGATCTAGTTTACTGGATTCCTGTCCCGGTTCCTGAGTCTTACTACTCAGCTTTAACTCACAGCAAGTGTTAAGCAGCTCCAAACTTGCTAACTGGTAGGATCTTTGTGAACATATCAGCCGGATTACTCAAGGTTGATATCTTCACCACTTCCACATGACCATCTGCAATCACTTATCGGATCTTGTGGTACTTTATACCAATGTGTTTGGTTCTACCATGTTCCACATTGTTCTTTGACAAGTCTATTGCACTTTGAACATCACAGAAGATCTCAATTGCCTTATGTTCATAGCCGAATTCTTTCAATAGACTTTTTAACCACAATGATTACTTTACTGCTTCATGTAATGCCATGTACTCAACTTCAATTGTAGATGTTGCTACACACTTCTGCTGAAATGACTTCCAGCTGATGGTATTACCTCCCAAAGTAAACACCATTCCACTTATTGATGTTCTAAAATCAACATTTACTGCAAAATCTGAGTCAGAATACCCTCTTAGAATAAACTCAGAACCTTTTGAGTAACAAAGCCTTGTCTTCAGTGTAGCCTTGATGTATCTTAACACCCACTTCACACCCAACCAATGCTCCTTTATAGGGTTACTCATGAATCTGCTAATAACCCCCCATGGGATAAGCCAAATCCGGTCTGGTGCCAATCATGAAATACATAATACTTCCAACTACATTTGAAGAAGGCACTGTCTTCATATACTCTTTATCAGTAAGCATCTGTTTCTCAGTTGGTGCCTTTGATATGCTCAAATTTACCCTAAGAGCTAACTGCAAGAGTACAATTATTTAGTTGTAGTAATTAGGGATCGAATCCACATATACTTTAGGTTGCCTATAGATTTAAGTATTAAAACTTTAATAAGGAGATTAAATAAAGGTGACTATTCTAAAACTATTAATTAAAATTCAGGAAGTGGGTTTTTAAATTCAATAAAACTAAAGCTAGGCTATGGGTAATTCTTTTGGGAAATCTGAATTAATAGGTAAAATATTAATTAGAGGATAATTAAGAACTGTCCTAGAACATGAATCACTAANCGTCCTAGAATATGAATCACTAATGTAAAATCAGACAACTGTCGTTGCGAAGATTATCTATGTTTAAATCCTAGAACTCCAAATTTCTTTGCAAATCCTATGAATTAAAACAAGCATTAATCCTAGGTTCAATTGGTTCACAAAATCCCTAAACCAAATTTCTTTGCAGATAGGTATTTTGCTCATCTAAAATAATTCCAACAATTAATTATGATGTTGCATCAATTAATTAACATATGATCTAAATTCAAAGTGGCCAACAATGAACTAGCATTAAACACAATTTTAGATGAAGAACTACTATGTGATTCCTCTAATAATTATCTTAAACTATCAATTCATCATAAGCCCTAGAACTATCCTAAGCCTAACAAATAAACTACTCACACATATTAATTGAAACAATCAACATGATTAAAGAAGTAAGCATGAAAAGAGAATTCCAATAAATAAATCAAGAGGGTTCAAAAATTCTTCTCCCTAAAAGCTCTGGAACAGCCTCCTTGCTTAAGTCTTAATAAAATTTAAGATATTAGAAACCTAAACCTAAAAAGAAGTATTTATACAGCCAAAACACGATTTGGGTCTTCTGTGAACTTTTAGAAAACTTCTGGGCCAAACTGCAGTTTTCTATTTTGATGGGCTTCGCACTGGATCCGCGATCGGTGTCGATCGACACCCTTAGTGAAATTTCCATATTTTGCTTCTGTCCGAATTTCTCCATGTGCTCTTCATTTCACTTGATCCTTTTTATTCCATAAATCTTCTAAATAGCTCAAACCACATAAATATTCAACACAATTGTCCACCCGCTCGGATCTTCGGACGTGGAAATGCAAGCGTCTCACATCATCATTTATCATACATATTGGGTGTGACAAAAAGTACCATGGACGCAACAAATATAGAATAATTTCTCATAGATTTTTCATTATTTATATGTAATAATACAGAAGTCCTGTGAATCATGCAGTGGTCCAATCTTTACGAGTGTTTCGAACATTTTCTTTCTTTTTGAATATTAATTTTGTTTAATTAAGTTGGCCTACGTCGAATTTTCGTACTTCAGTTGGTTTCCATGTTTCATGCAAAACAAATTCGTCGAAGTTCAAGCTATCTTTTACTCCTAGAATCTTAAATTAAGTAGAAGAACCAAAAACTCAAATCGATATTCAACACAATTTTAAATGAATTACGTACCTATAGTACTTTAGAGTTTAAATTTTGTGAGACTCGTTTTAACAAATTATTGAGTTGGTCCAACCCTCAACATGGGTTGGCAAATGATATTACAATCATTTTTTCTGGCAATGAATAATCTCTTTACAAAAATAACATATATATATATATATCACAAACCCAAAAATGAAACTGGTTTACAAGAAAATAACTGAAGTAAATGAATCGGACCCAATTGAAATCCTAACCGAAAATAAACCAAACCTAATTGAGTATCCTAATCAAAAGTGAAAAGCCAACGAAAATCCCTTCCGCCATTAGTTGACCACGGGCAGCTAAGGGAGGTGAAGGGGCTACGGCTCGTTGGTACATCGATCTTTGGTAGCCAGAGATCCGACATTGACCACCAAATCCGAACCGACGAACAGCGACCCCAAACACCCTTCTTCCAATGAGTTGATCACTGTCGAAGAGGGATCCTTGACCCCAAACACCCATTTTTGTATTAGCTAATTTATTACAAACTATGAAAATGAATCTATTAATATCTAATTTAATTAGATATAATAACCTTTAATTTTATATATATATATATATTATATATATATATATATAATATACAGAGAATATTAATTTCGTCTTAATTTACAGAAAATATTAAATTTGATCTTTGATTGTTATGGCTTGTAGTTTCTTTAATTATTGGCTATAATACTACCTTCGTGTTATCTATATATCTAAATCCGGTTGAACAATTTTTTTATTTGTTACAACGATCGATCTGATGATGAGTGTTAAATTATTTTTTACATAATTAAAATGATCATTAACTAATTTTAAATGTATTCACATTCACTTTTGAAATACCAGGAAATGAAAATGTTAGGAGAATATATAAAAGTGTAACATGCATAATGTGGAATGAGAAATTTTAAGAAATGCCCCTTTCAATATGTCTCCTTTCAAAAATACCTCATTTATCTTCCAAAAATATCTTTTTGGGATTTAGAGTTGATTTAAGGTTTAATTTCGGGTTTAAATCTTGTAGAGTTAGGGTTTAGTGCTTTACAAACTATTTGGGTTTATGTTTGAGGTATTAGAGTTTATATTTTAGGAGTTTTGGATTTATTAAGGATTAAAACTTTTTTTAGGGTTTAGAATTTTAGGGTTTAGGGTTAAACCCTAAACCTTATATTTTAAATCTTACAACCCTACAAAACATTATATAATATTTTAAAATATTAAAATGATAATTTAAATTGAATTTGGATTGAAACTAATATATTTAAAAAAAAAGGATATTATTAAAAATATATACCTAAAAAGAGTATTTTTGAGATTCCTCCTGTGAAAACTAGGAGAAAGTGTATGTATTGAAAGTTCAGGTCTTTCTTTATTGTTCGTTAAAGAGTTTAGCTCCATTTTGACGGGAAGATAATTAATAGCATAGCCATTGAATTTGCTAAGACATTTTCTGTAAAGTAAATAAGGAAATTTTGTATATGTGAGCAAGCTTATAAAGCCAGCTTCTTTATAATGTGCACCGTCCATGAAGATTACGGCCAAAAAATTTAAACTCACCAAAATAACAAGTAAAATGTAGAAATACAAACCATAACGATCTTTTTTAGAACATGGCACCGTCTATGAAAATCACGGGTTAAAAATAATCAAGAACTTGACTAAATGACAAGTTAAATGTAAAAATACAAACCAGAAAATGAGTGAGTCCTTATGATTGTTTGTCAATATTTAACATATAAACACACCACGTGTAAGAATTTAATGTTGAATTTACACGCACAAAACTTAAAATGTAACAGAATAAATAAAGCGCACGCACCAATTTACCGAATTCACACCCGTTAACTAGGATCATTATGTCTCCTCGGAACTTTTTCTGGAATCCACTAAATCAGTTAGAGTGTTACAAAGAAATTCACAACCCAATCTTCAATACAAGACTCACAATTGCTCTTTCTTTCACTAAAAACCTCAAGAACAATAAACAAGCTTATGTTTTGTGTGATATTGTTCTCTCACTCTCTCTGTGTGTCTCACTCTCTCTGTGTGTCTCACTCTCTCTATTCTCCTTATCCAGACTATTAAAAGCCAACTCACTTCACCAACTTGATGCTTCACGGGTTGTGATAGTACAAAGCATTCAATGCAAAGCACTTCTTCGCGTGACTGACCAAACGGCTTGATTTTGTTTTGCCTTGCTTCGTCTGAAACGCTCTGCCACAATCAAAGTGGTCCTGCATTAATTTGGCTTCTAGTGATATCCATTTCTGGAATAACTTTTTTTCCACGTTTCCTCTATTGCTTTGACTTGTCAATCTTATACTTAATAAAACTCCACCTATAGCAATGTCCAAGGCAAAACATGAAATTTGGGAAAGATTTTACATGAGAATGAGAGAGACATTGAGTGATCTAGTTTACTGGATTCTTGTCCCGGTTCCTGAGTCTTACTACTCAGCTTTAACTCGCAGCAAGTGTAGAGCAACTCCAAACTTGCTAACTGGTAGGATCTTTGTGAACATATCAGCCGGATTACTCATAGTTAATATCTTCACCACTTCCACATGACCATCTGCAGTAACTTCTCGGATCTTGTAGTACTTTACATCAATGTGTTTGGTTCTACCATGTTCCACATTTTTCTTTGACAAGTCTATTGCACTTTGAGCATCACATAAGATCTCAATTGCCTACTGTTCATAGCCGAATTCAATAGACTTTTTAACCACAATGATTACTTTACTGCTTCATGTAATACCATGTACTCAGCTTCAGTTGTAGATGTTGCTACACACTTCTGCTGAACTGACTTCCAGCTAAGGTAAACACCATTCCACTTATTGATTTTCTGAAATCAACATATGCTGCAAAATATGAGTCACAATACCCTTTTAGAATAAACTCAGAACCTCTTGAGTAACAAAGCCTTGTCTTCAGTGTAACCTTGATGTATCTTAACACCCACTTCACACCCAACCAGTGCTCCTTTATAGGGTTATTCATGAATCTGCTGACAATCCCCATGGGATAAGCCAAATCCGGTCTGGTGCCAATCATGGAATACATAATACTTCCAACTATATTTGAATAAGGCACTGTTTTCATATACTTTTTGTCAGTAAGCATCTGTTTCTCAGTTGGTGCCTTCAACTTCAAATGAGCACCGAGTGGAGTCAGAACAGGCTTTGCCTGATCCATCTTGTACAACTCCAACACTTTCTTCAAGTAGCCTTCCTGAGACAGCCATAATTTTCCATTTGCTCTGTCTCTGACTATCTCCATGCCTAGTATCTTCTTGGCTGCACCAAGATCCTTCATTTCAAACCTCTGACTGAGTTGTTGCTTTAACACAGAAATCTTCTCTTTATCTTTAGCAGCCACCAACATATCATCAACATAGATAAGTAGATACATCTTGAAACCATCTGCAAATGTTTTTATGTAGACACAATTGTCTCTTATGCTTCTCACAAAACCAACTTCAGTCATAAAAGCATTGAACTTCTGGTTCCATTTCCTTGGCGCCTGTTTGAGACCATAGAGTGATTTGTTCAACAAACATACTTGATCTGGCTTGAACTGATCTTCAAAACCTTCTGGTGGCTCCATGTATATCTTCTCATCCAGTTCTCTATGTAAGAATGCCGTTTTGACATCAAGTTGTTCAAGCTATAGATCTTCTTCTGCAACAGTGACAAGCGAGATTCTTATGGACACATGCTTCACCACAGGTGCAAATATCTCTGTATGATCAATGCCAGCCTTTTGAGCATAACCTTTTGCAACTAGTCTAGCTTTAAATCTTGGTCCAATTTACGTTTGAAAATCCATTTGCAGCCTATCACTCTTTGACCCTTTGGTCTTGTAACCACTGTCCAAGTGTGATTCTTTATAAGAGAGTCCCATTCTTCTCCCACACCACCTTTCCACATAATCCAATCAGAGTATCTACAAGCTTCATGATAATCTACGGGTTCCTTTTGATCTCCATCAACTGTGGTGATAAGAGCTTCCATGTCAAAACATTCTTCTGCATCAGCTTCTTCTCCAAAGTAACCTTCAATATCAAACCTTCTGGTAGCTATAACATGCCTTCTTGATATGTCTCTAGCTAGGTGATAGCTTTCTGGTGTTCCCACATCAACATTTTCATCTTGATTCTGTTCCACAGTCTATTCAAAATTTTCCTCTGAGATGCGCCCGTCTTGATCTTCTGTGGTGTCACTCAGGGATTCTATCTCATCCGAGTGTCCTCCACCCAAACATGTATCACTGTTTTCCCCAAGGTCTATATCAAATACTGTTTCTGGTGAACTCTTTGCTGACTGAATTTCCTTTCCTCTCTGCATCACATCTTTGTATACTGCATTTTCTTGAAAAATTACATTTCTGCTGATCATGCACTTCTTCTCTTCAATCAACTAGGTCTTGTACCCTTTTACCCCAGTATGGTATCTTAAGAGCACTCCCTTCTTTACTCTTGGTGTTAGCTTTCCCTCATCTACGTGTTCAAAGCACACACATCCAAACCTTCTTAGATAATTATAGACTGGATCTCTTCCTAACCATTTTCTATCTGGTATCTCAAAGTTTATGGTTGATGAGGGTGTCTTGTTGATCAGAGTGACAGCCGTGTGAGTGGCTTCAACCCAAAATGACTTTGGCAAGCCTGAATCACTCAACATACTTCTTACTTTCTCCATGATGGTTATGTTCATGCGCTCCACAACTCCATTTTGTTGTGGTGTGTAAGCACACGTCATGTGTCTTACAATGCCTTTCTCTTTCCAGAAATCATTGAATCTCTGATTGCAGAATTCAAGACCATTGTCAGTTCTCAAGATCTTAATCTTTCTGTCTACTTGATTCTCAATCATCACACTTCACTCAACAAAACTTGCAAACGCCTCATCTTTGTGTCTTAAGAAGTATACCCATGCTTCCCTAGTGAATTTATCAATAAAAGATATGAAATACTGACATTTCCCCAAGGATGGTGGAATTGTAGGTGCTCCACACATGTCAGAGTATACTTTTCCTTTGTATCATGAGTAGCTACTGAGAAACTGAATCTCTTAGTTGTCCCATATCTTCACACATCTCTAGAGTAGAAATCTTCTTTCTGTCTAAGAGTCCTTCCTTCACCATTAGATCCATATTCTTTTGACTTACATGGCCTAACCTGCGATACTACAACAATATGTAATCATTTGCTCTCATCACAGCCACAGCTTGACTACAACATTTTTGCATATTCCGAAATTAAATCATTTCAATTATGATTGCAAATTCTTTTCCCATCAAAATGATTTTACAGTTTATTTATTTGGATGTAGTTGCATGACTTTTTGACTGAAGATTAAATTTAAGAAAAGGAAATCTAGTTTATTTACCATACAAATTCTACTGCATCAATTTTAAAATCATTAAGATGATGAATGGTTTATCTGCTATCAGCCGCAAACGCAAACGTTGCGGATGGTAATTGTTGTTGGCGTTTGACAACAATCATGGAAATCGCTATCTATAGTTTTACTCGCTCAAAATCTTTTAAAACAAAAAATTCCTTCCTTCGAGCGTTTGCGATTGCAGATGACTAATTTTTTAAATTTTTTCAAAAATTACCTTTCAATATCGAGATAAAATATATAAAAATAAAAGTCTTAAAATTTTAAAACAAAATACAAGTATCATGTATTAAATAATTATATTCTTACATATTTGACATAAAATTTTAATCCAACTAAAATGTATTTATAATTGTAATTTATATATAAATAAATTATTTATAAAAAATAAAAATAAAACACGTTTGAAGTATTTCATTAGTGTATTTCATGATTTACAATACTATTTTATTAATTTGATTTACTTTTATGGTTTTATAATATTTATAAGTATTTTTTATAAAACATATTTTAAATAATTATATATATATATATTATATTTTGTATTAATTACAANATAAGTATTTTTTATAAAACATATTTTAAATAATTATATATATATATATTATATTTTGTATTAATTACAAATGATATTTAATACACAATATTTATATTTTTAATATTTATACTTATATCTTAAATCGCTATACCAATATTTTTTAAAAAATACAGGTATTATGTATTAAATAATCATACTCTTAAAACGGTTATCAGACATATCCCGCAAATTCACCAATTTTTAATCGCTATACCAATATTAAACTATAGATTTCTTTTTTTATTATATTAAAATAGTTATTGATTAGAATTATTTGTAAAAAGGATTACAATTATATATATATATATATATATATATATATAT
>OVAP01000535.1:0-34118 GCA_900406295.1 Aurinia saxatilis
CTAAAAATTAAGCGCTTGGTGGGAGGCAATCCACTTGTGAGTTTTCTACTATCTCTACTATTAATCTAATTATTTTTGGTGTTTTTGAGTTTTTTTAAAAAATTCGTATTTTAAAAAATTTTGATTTTAATTTTATTAAATCGGGTCCGAATTTAGACGATTTTTAAAATTATATTCATAGTTTTTCGATTTATAAATTATTTTCTACGGTTTTTGCACTATATTATATAAAAAAGGATTATTTTCAAATAAATCAGAATTTTATGGCCACTGTCTGTTCCCGCGCGTTCGGACGCGTCCTTGACCATTGGTGTCAATCGACACCATCAATAAATGCTTCTTTCTTTTCTCCTCGAGATTTTTACACACTGGGACAATGTCGTTTAAGTCTGGGAGAGGGAAATACTGATGTATTTTGCTTTGTCTTGGTTTATTTGTTATAATTCCACAAAAAAAAAATTNTATTGGCTTGTGTCATTTTCAGCTAAGTGACCATCACTTGTGAGACGAACTCCAACATAAGACTATTGGAAAATCCAAAAGCCAGTTGGTACTTCAAAGACATTCATACTAAGTTACGAACACCGAACGGTTGGAGCTTATTGCACCTCTTCAACGTGATCAATGCCCTAGTATTTGATTCTTCCATTCATGTTTGCCAGATTCAACAAGTAAGAGAAAACATTCATTACTCTCCCTTTCGAAAAAATGGACTTACCTTAGGAAAAGTATTGGGGGTGTACCCATACTTCAGTTTATTAAAAAACAAAAATGATAATAATTATAAAAAAAACAAAAACAATCTCTATATAAGTTAAGTACTAGTGTTAGTATTACTTAAGTCTAGGGGAGAGTACTGAATATTTTTGTTCAAGCGTGGGTTTGTCAAGCATCGAATAGGAAGTGAGTCTAGAACTTTCGAAGGCATTCAGATCGGAAGGAGAGACAAGCTATGAAAATGGTATTGGCTTCGTGACAAGGTTGTGGGTTTATTTGGATGCTAAGGAAGTTTTTGGAGAAGTACAAGGCGGTCAAATTATGGATTAGTCAAGCAAGTGTGTGGATTACTAAGTTGGCTAAGATCATTTCAATCCTCCAAGCAAGGTGAGTTTTATATTTTCAAACCTCTTTCACAGTTTGGTTTATGTTTTGCTTGAGGGCAAACAAAGGCTAAGTCTGGGGGAGTATAGTGGTAAGGGTCAAATCGATTGGGATTTTGTCTTTGAGTCAATGGCGTGTAACAGAGGAACTAACTTAATTGCTCAAAGTTGTTGTGGATTTTCGACTCAATTCATATGTGGCAGATGGCTATCCTCTATGATTGACAAGTCTCTTTGAAGAAGAAAGGAAGCTTGTATCTTGATCTGCAACAACTCCTTCACTCTCTTTTTTTCAGTTTTTCATTACTTGTGTGGAATTCTCCATTGTTTTCATTGTGCTTGATTGACCAATATTCTGTTTTTGAGGTGGGGTGTAGACGTTTCATACTGTTGCCTTGGGGTGGGTGTTCGGATAACCATTTGGTTTTGGTTCGGTTAATTTCGGTTTCGATTATTTTGGATATAGTAATATAATAACCATTCGGATATTTCAAGAATTTTGGTTCGGTTCGGATAGTAAGCAAAATAACCAATAAATCCGGAAAAATTATTAACCGAAAATAAAAACCAAAGTAAGAAAATGAGCAATGCTCATGAAATTGAAATGCCGAGTTTTAATGCTCATGAAATTGAAATCCCGAGTTTCAAATGACCACCACAATCCACAAATATAGTCTTGAATCTACAATTAGTCAATCACAAAGAGTTAAAAGACACATAAAGAATAAAATAAGAGAAGAGGTAGAGAAACAAAGTTGTATTCGGACCAATGCTTTACCATTCTCACTAACTCACTAAGACAAGATTGTCGAGTCATATTGTGTCCATCAAACTCCAAAGCAGCCAACAATTTCAATATGTGACAAATCCAAAGTTTACATAATTTGAACAAAAAAATGTGACATTCACATTTCAAAATAACAAAGTGTTGGAGTGTTTCTATGTTTCGGTTTGGTCGGTTAGTCTTTGGTTAGTCAATTCGGTTCGATTTCGGTTTTGGTTTTTCGATATTAGAAATTTAGAAACCATTCGGATATTTTAGAAATTCGGATTCGGTTCGATTTCAGTTATCGGATATTATTCCCAGGCCTACTGTTGTCTCTGTGGCTATTACGGTATTTTTTCTTTTTATTTTTTTTGTCATCAGCATTTAGTTTTTATAGCTATTGCATTCGTTTTTTAGAAGAGAAAAAAAAAAAAAACCTTAATAGGATGTTGAACCAGCAATATTTGCAAATAGTATTATCCCAAAAAGCTAAGCAGGCTGGACCGAGGTGTTGGGCCCAAGTGCGACTCTCGCGTCAGTCTCGTCTTCTTGGAGCTGTTTTACTTTTCTGAGGGTTTAATTTTGTTACAGATGTTTGTGGATTTCGAATGATTTAGGTATTAGTTTCGTAAGTTGCGCATCGAAATCTAATATCGTATATGAAGAGAAAGCAGCAGGAAGGCAGCATGAAGAGTGACATAGTTTTGCAGACACCTTCGTATCTGGCCCAAAAGCAGGACTTCATCTTCCATGGAGGTAAAGGAAACCCACTCCACTCTAATCAACTGATTTCCTCGTCTTATTACCTGATTTTGTTTCTGCAGGGAGGCGCCATGTGAGGCCCTACTTCTTCGAGTTCATTTCTCATGTAAGTAAATCTTCTCTTTCGTATTATGCTAATACTAAAGTCTCCCTGGAGATCACTCAAGTTACTCTCATGTAGGTGAACAAACGCTGGACGGGGAAAACAATTGTGGATTTGTTCGCCGATGAATTTAAAGGCCGGCCTCGTGAATACTATGTATATCCCTCCTCATGCTTTTATCTCAACGAATTATTAATTAGTGATGTGATCAAAAGTTTGACATGCTCAGGTTGGTGCAGTCGAATCTGGAAGAATAAAAGTTGATGGAGAAATTGTACCAGTTTCATATGTTGTGAGGTCATCCCAAAAGATTACTCACTTCCTCCACAGGTCCGTATTCAGATGTGGATATTACTCTTAAGGTTTCTCTGGTTTTGATGCAATGCGTCTGCTCTAGTACTTCGGCTTTGTATTTGCATATGTAATGTATGAAAGGTTTCAGGCATGAACCACCAGTGATGACTGATGATGTAGTGATCCTCCGCAAAGAACCTGACGTAGTTACTGTATGCAAACCAGCCTCCATTCCTGTGAGTATTCCATCGGATATTTTTCAGTTGATTGGCCTGTGGAGAGGAAACATTATTTCTCGTTATCTGGACAGTGTGAATATACAATTTTCATAATGATTCACGTTAGACCCTACACCAAGTACTGTTTGAACCATACTTAATATAAAATGTATTGAATACAAATTCATCTTTGTATGCATGTCTTTGTGGTGTGAGATTGATATTCTTGCAACAGCACCGACCATTTTTTGTCTGTTGCAGGTGCATCCATGTGGTCAATACCGTAAGAACACAGTTGTGGGAATCCTTGATGCTGAGCATGACCTGGGCACTCTATTTCGTATCCAACCAACAATATTAGACAGGGATAGATATTATTAACTTACCTGTTTTTCAAATGATACAATATGAGCTATCCTTGCATCATCTCACAGCTATTCACCGATTAGACCGTTTGGTTTCTGGATTGCTCATCATAGCAAGAAATGCTGCAAAAGCTGATTTTTTCAGGCAACAGGTATTCGTAAAAGAGCTGGTCTCATTTGGTTTTGCTAACCGTAATTCCTAAAATGCTATTGGCTTTGGTAAACCCATATGTCAAACTTAGTATTTAAATTGATTGTTTCAGATTGAGGGTGGAATGGTGAAGAAACGTTATATTGCAAAGGTTATTGGTGTGTTCCCAGAAGATGAGGTTTGATGTCCGTTTGACTTAATGATTTTTGGACTGTTTCCAGTTACCAGCTTCATATACTGGCAGACGATTTATACTCACTACGGTATCAGTCAACATAAAAACTGATCTGTGGCCAGTCATAATATTTAAACTTCAATTCTACCAGCCAATCTTGTGGGATTTAATATTGTAAGCATTTCGGAATTTTGGTTTGAACGTGTAATTGATGTAACTGCATGACTTTGTGTCAGAAAGTGGTTGATGCTAACATAAATTATAATGGTAGTGAAGGGAGGAGTACAGCAGAGGTAAAGCCACATTATGCCTCTAGATACAAAGCATAAAGTCTTCCATTTCATGCTTATAAGTAATACTGTCATGTGTATGCTGTATGCAGGACGCCAGTTCGAGTGGTGATGATAAGAAGGTGAAGGGGAAGCTAGCATGTACCAAGTTCAGTAGAATCGATACAAATGGGACCCATAGCCTCGTCTTATGTGAACCAGTGACTGGGCGAACTCATCAAGTAAGCAAGTGATCATATATACTACGTTATGTAAATTGTATCAGTCACTATAGTATTCAGATATAGTGATAAAAACTCACAGCTTCGATCGTTAGAATTTATTATCCATGAGAAGAGTAGATAGAGAGAGTTTGGCATTTTGGGGGTTTCTCATTTCGGTTTTGACTGTTGTAGATACGAGTGCATCTACAATATACCGGGCATCCCATAGCGAATGACCCACTTTATCTCAGTCAACACGTGGATAATCTTGAGACTTTGATTGCGAAAAGAATTGATGCGGGTGAGAAAAAGATGGTCTCCCCCAATGACTACGTGTATTCCAGTGAAGATTTCAGCATCGATCCAATGTGCACAAACTGCCCAAAGTTAATCCCAAAAGGGTAAATAAGAGACGATAAAACCATCGCCATGTTATTGCATTGTGTCTTACGTTTTAAAATTACGCGCAGGTATGAAGAACACGACGAGGCTCTCTGGTTACATTGTGTCCGGTACTCTGGACCTGGATGGGAATACGAATGCCCTTATCCATCTTGGGCATCTCTTTAACAATATTTATTTGTCATTTGCTTAACAAGATACTGTAGTTCTTGTTACTAAACATTTGTTGCGAATGTATTGTAGTTCTCAAAGTAGACTAATTTGGATTCAAAAGTTTTCTCGTAGTTAACCAAATTAAAGAAGCCATTTATACAAGTAAATCACAAATGGTTTGTTAACCTCAATTTGTGGTTAAGGCAATATCGAAGAAGAAAAAGTCCAAGTCTAAAATAAATATATTATCATTTGAGAATAATAAATAATTTGAAGATATAAGTAATTGGTCCGCGCAGCGCTCTGCGCGGACATTGTAAAGTAGCATTTGATAAATGAAAATAAAAAAACCGAAATAAATTTATATTGTTTTTTAAGTATCGGAGAAGGAAAAAAAATGTATGAGATAAATTGAAGTGTCTATCTCAAATTTTGGAAAACCTAAGTGTAGACTATATTTGTCGTCTCTTTTTGTGCTTTTGTCTTATCGTCGACGACGAGAACTTTAAGTCTTGTTCTAAACTTCATTCTCGATAATGCTACATAAAACTGTCTATGAGAGAACACTGATCTCGGAAGATATATTCCAACATTTTCTAATGACCGACTTTGACTTTTTGTTGATGGTCATTGCGAATGCTAACGCTACATGGAACTGTCTTCGACGCATTCTAAAAGGGAACCTTGCGTCTGGTGGATTTATATACATCCTAGGTATTAGAACCTTTTGCCCGCACATTTTCTTGCTTCCAGTTAATATGATATCTTCGATAACGTGACGTTGTGTCATAGTAATAATCAGCCTTGTTCCATTAAATAATCCACCCTTTGGATCAATGTTTCGAAGGCACATCACAAGAGCCCCTATAAGATTTAGTTTCGATATATGTGCAAATAAAAAAGAATATTTATAAGTACCAAACTTGATACGTATCTTATGTATATGGTAGGTGAAAAATTGTAGGGAATAATAATAATATCGTTTATAAGTCAATAATAGTGTAAAAATAATTTTTCCATTCAATTATCTTTTGTGTGATAATAACAAACTTGATACGTATCTTATATATTATTTACGTTAATAAAATAAGGATTATAAAATTACATTTGTTAAATTAATTGAAATTTAAAATGATTACCTTTTCAATAATAGTTTGTAAATGATGCAAGTAAAGTCTTTGAATTTTGTTTTTCCTGTTTTTTATGTCTGGTTAACTTTTGAATATTGGTTTTATTATTTGTGTCATTTATATTTGAATTTTTTAAATTTGGTTGCGTAATAATATGAATCTGAAACATAAAAAAACAGTCCATTGATTATTGAAAGAATACTCTTATAGAAGACAATTAAAGAGACATGAAAAGTAGGGAACAATTACAACGGAAACTAAGACGACGATAGATTATAATCTTGGGCTCGATGAGCTTCAAAGTAGCTTCAAAGTTGGGCCAAAGTAGGTAGTTAATTTTCTGTTCTGCGAATCCCTTTAGTATGTTAGAGGAACCTTCACATAAATGGAGCGATGAAACATACATTCAAATTTAGTCATCTGTAACCATCTCTTGAAACGGCTTATTTCCATCATCTGGTATTGTTGTAGTCTTTCCATCATAAGATAAGCATAGAAGTCATGAAGTGAAATGTTTTCCCTTCGTACGTCACTTTAAAAAGAAGTAAAAAGAAATTGTTATACTATCGTACCATATAGATGATTATATGTCAGGAAAAAAATTACCGATTTGCTGCACGGGGATCACGAGTGTAGGTGCGGATAACCGAATTAAAGAAGCCATTTATACAAGTAAATCACAAATGGTTTGTTAACCTCAATTTGTGGTTAAGGCAATATCGAAGAAGAAAAAGTCCAAGTCTAAAATAAAAATCATTTGAGAATGATAAATAATTTGAAGATATTGGACATTGTAATTGTTCATTTATATGTTAGCTAGAAATTGAACCCCTGATTATATATATATATATTCAGATTTGGGTCTGCAATTAAATCCTAATCAACAACCCCAAATCGTGCCATCTTTTTTTATCTGATCGACGCATGTTATTTACTCCGTCCATTTTTCAGTGTCATTTTTAGTTGAATTTTTTTTTATCTATTTGTCCCTAATAAAATAAAATATAATATTAAACAGTTTGGAATGTTAATAGTTAAATAAGGGCATAACATAACATTTATCTATTTTTTTTATATGTGTGAATGGTGTTTTTTAATAGTCAAATAGTTTGAAATTTTAACAGAAGATATCCAATCATTTTTCATAATTTTTTATAATTTTGAAACGGAGGAGTACTTGTTTTATAAACCTCGAGAATGCCTGCCTTGGAAAATGACAGTTATGAAAAATGATTAGATGCCTCGAAAGAAGAAATAAAATCTTATGTCTTCTTGTCATTTTAAATCGTCTTAATGGTTTTTGTAGTGCATTGTTCTCTTCTGGAATTGCGACAGTTCACTGATTATGTTTTCAGCTAGGGGTATTGGCACATCAATATTTTGTTCTATTTTGTTGTTTTACTATGACACAACAATAGGAACAATAATATTTGGTGCAACAACTGGTGAAAGAACCTAACTTATACTTCTTGAAACTCTACTTTGACTTTTACCACTCCCACTAATTTGACCAATTTCAGTGAACTAGCATTTTCCGTGTCTATTACCGTACTATAGTAAAATACATTCCTTTTTTATTTTTCAGAACAGAGCAAAGGAAAAATCTACTGACAGTCCTAGAATCAAAATAAATTTCATGTGGATTATATAACCTTACTTATGATGGACAATCCCAAACACTTGGATGCCTTAGGCAAGGTTTCTTGGTATGAATTGTTTAATTTTAGTCGAAATGTTGTATTCTCGTCTATCTTTAAGAGGAAGAGCAAATCAAACTAAAACAGATAGAAATCAGTTTTGTTTCAGTCTCTGATGAGTCTTATAAATAAATACTCGAGAGGGAGCATAAAACTTACCTCTAATAGCCTACTAATGTCTACATTTGTTTATTTTAATCTTTAAAAAGATCCATATGATATCAGCAAGACTGACAAACGTATGTGTTTTTAGTATTTGAAAGAGCAGTCAAAGTGATGCCGGTAATACAAAGCAAACCAAAACATTGAACTGTAGCAACATTACAAACTTAATCATCTTGATCCACTTCAAGGTTCTTCAGCTTTGTTTCCAACTCATCATTCCCATTACCATCCGTCTCTTCGTCTTCTTTATCTTCATCATCATCATCCTCTTCTTCGTCTCCATCAGGATCATTGTCGTCCAAAGCTCCAAGTAACTCTGGGGATTTTTTGAATATCTCTTTCATTTCCTCAATGCCTTCGTCCGAAATGATATTCCCATCAATGTTCAACAGCTTGAAAGCTTCGTTCTTGACAGCCACATGAGCCAAGGCCCGTGCTCCAGCTCTTCTTATGTAATTGCTACTCATATCAATGTATTGCAATTTCGGATGTTCCTCTTCCATACTCTTTGCAATCTGGACACATCCATCATCTTTCAGCTCATTCTCAGACAAATTCAACTTGATGAGATCTTTTTTTGCTGCTACACAGGCTGCGATAGCTGAAGCAGCTTCAACTGTTATATCATTTCCTGCCATCTCTAGAACTTCAATGGGCGAAGCAGACTCCTTGAGAGCGTTTGCTATGGCTATGGCACCTTCATCTTCTAAATTGAGATAACTCAAGTAAAGCTCAGTCAAATGTTTGAAGCTTGAAAGAGTTTTGCTCAGAGACATTCCTGCTTCTGTGCCAAACATATTATCCCGCAGATCAAGTTTCTCTATCTGAGAACAGTTCTCAAGTGCTTCGGACAAAGCAATACCTCCTTCTTCACCGACTCTTGTGGAAGAACAACGGAAATTCTCCAGCAGTGGCGAACGCTTGACAACCTCGGCGATTGCAACCGCCCCATCATCTCCTGTCATGTTATTATGAAAATGAAGGACCCTCAAATTCTCTGTTGAAGGAATCAACTCAGAGACAGCTCGTGCAGCTTCCTTCGAGATACCATCATTCATCAAATAAAGCTCCTCCAAAGAGCTCTGAGATTTCAAGAGCGCCCCAAATGCTCTAACACCCTTCTCACCCAATGCATTGTCTGATAAGTTGAGAGACGAGAGAACACTATCTTGTAGTGCATTCGAGAATATATTCATAACATCAAGAGCTTCAACCTCGGGTCGTCCAGCAACAAAATCAGACAAGTCAACTTCTTTGAGCTGACCTTTCAGAGATGTCAAGATAGGCTCAGCAACACGAGCAGCTCCTAAGCCAAAACTCCTATTGCTAAAACATATCTTAGTGTAAGCAGTACCAGGTTCCTTCAATGGTTTGAGAAGCTCCTCAGCCTCCTCGGCCTCAATGAAAGCACGTTTGCCTTTAGATATATCAAAAACTGTTTCACGGGACTCTTCAGAAACCATTTCTCTTGTGGCGACATTAGCAACAGGGCCTTTCTTGAGAACTTCCAAGATAAGCTTACTGCATTCTTTGGCATAAAGCTGTACAGCAGAACCACCGTCGCCATCAGGTTCCCTCTCGAACTGTAGATTTGCAGTGGAAAAAGCAATGTCTTCGATCCTTTTGGCATTGTCCCTAGCCTGGTCGGAGGTCAAGCTACCGTACTTGTCGGTAAAAATGGTCTTAGAAGAGAGGTTGTTGGTTATGCGCTCAATGAGAGCTTGCCTTGTGGGTAAACTGGGTGGCCACAATTTAATGGAAAATGCATGAGGTCGCGAATCAAGTGTATCAGCCATTATCACAAATCCCGGAGTCTATGTATCACTGCAGAAATATTTGATTGATGAATAGGAAAACAAAATCAGGACACTGAATGCAGTAATATAAAGCAAGAAATAGGTGACTAAATCTAGAATAAAGACAGTAACAGTAAAGATCGGAGATCTCATTCCCTAGTGGTATCAATGGACAGTTTCGAGAACGAACAAAATCGTATAGTAAGATCGAACACCGGATCCGACGAGGTCATGAGAATAAAAAGCGTACCTAAGCGATTGGGATTGGTCGAATCTGGGATGGCTATGGCTGCGAAATGAAGAATTAGGGCTCTTCAATATGACCGGAGCTCTTTAAAATCTCCCTCCCACGTTGAACCAAAAGTCTATGGGACTCTGTTTTTTTTTTTTATATTCTTTCCATCTAAACTGATTCTATATTCACGTGGTGGTGCATCTTACCGAGCGAGTCAAATGGGCCTTACAAGAGAAAGCCCAACAAAAACTGATCTGTTCTTTTGAAGCAGACAACAACACTAAACAGACGTTCAAAAATGTGAGTACATCCTTCTTATGCAACAAAAGATTGATCTTGTTATCAAAAATATTTTATTTTCCATTTACTTTTTATACGTAAAATAGATTGTGATATTGTCCTTGTCATAGCATGTTCTCATCCTTCAGCACTGCTTATCAACCTTCTATACTTATTTTCTATACTTATACACCAGCTGACCAACTTAGTTGGAAAACATTTGTGAGAAGAGGAAGAAAATAAGAAGAGAAAAGAAAGAGCTGGCAGGCAAATAAGGAAGGCAGTTGGAGCCGTTGAGTTAGTTACAGAATTAGAAGAGGAAACCCTCTCTTATAAACAGAGTCTTTACCATACTTGTAAAATCATCTTGTTTGTTCTCATTGGCATTTTGTGTTCTTTGTAACAACATTTTACATCAATAAAGTGGAGTTTGCGTAGCTAAGTTCTATCAATTGGTGTGGTGAAGCGAGGTTTCAAAATGCCGGTAACAAGATCTTCAGAGGTTTCTGGCGACTCATTGGTGTCGTTGGTGGTGAGGCTCGATGATTTTGATCAATTCAAGATGGAGGTGCGAGAGGAGAATCAAAGAACGGAGGAATGTTAGAATTCGTTTAGCACGAAGTTCGATGAGATGCTCTATCGACTTGGCGGAGCTACGACGTCGCAACCGTCGCCTGCGATTGTTCTCGATGCCGATCAATCAGCTCTTTCGAATGAGTTATTACCTGAAAACTTGTAATCCCCTGCATTAGTCAAGGATATGACGAATCTGAGTTATTTTTCGGGGAATAGAGATACGATGTTAAAGAAAGTTGAGATGCCGATCTTTGATGGTGTCGATGCGTATGGGTGGTTGAATACGGTCGAACGATTCTTCGATTTGGGGAAATACACTGATAGGGAGAAGTTGGAATTAGTTTCCTTGAGTTGGTACAATTGGGAGGTTCGTCGAGTTCCGTTCCCAGATTGGGGAAAGTTTAAAGAGAAATTGTTGTTGCGATTTGGTCGATCTAAGACGCTCTCGCCTCGCGACCGTCTGTTTACGCTGAAACAAGTAGGATATGTGGAGGATTTTGTGCATGAATTCGAAGATTTATCTTCTCAGGTGAATGATTTGAATGATGAAAGCTTGAATTCTATTTTCAAGAAAGGACTCAAGTTCGAATTACAGGAATTGGTAGGCATGTTAAAACCTATGGGGTTAGCTGCCATTATAAATACGGCATTAGAGATGGAGAGTAGTGTGATTGTTCGGATGGTTGATAGTGCTTTAACATTGGAAAAGGAGGTGGATACATCACCTACACCTATTGAGTTCAAGCCTAAGAGTGTGCCTATTACCAACAAGAATTGGAGGAAGAGACCTTTCATTCCTACTAGAGCTAACAGTGAGGGAGCTTCGGGGAAGTCCACTGCTTACCCTAAGGGTCGAAGGAATTTGTCTGCAGCTGAGTATGAGGATAGGAAGCAGGAGGGTTTATGTTACAAGTATGATGAGAAGTTTGGTCCTGCTCATGTTTGTAAAAACAAGGAGTTGCATGTCATGTTGGTAGTGAGTGGTTATGAAGTGGAGTTATGCGCTGCTGAGGATGAAGATTCTGAGGAAGAAATCTTATTGCAACCACAAATGGCACAACTATCTTTGAATGCTTTCTTAGGTGCTAATTCTCCTACAACAACAAAGATGAAAGGTAGAATTGGCAAGACTGAGATGATTGTGATGTTAGATAGTAGTGCCACTCATAAATTCATCGCTCCTTCTTTGGTACAGCGAGCTAAGCTTAAAACTCAGCCATGCTGCCTGTGAAGTGTTGTTAAGCAATAGATTGGTGGTTAAGGGTTTAGGAGTGTGTCGCAGGGTGAAATTGGTGATGAATGCTTTGGACTTTACAACTGACTTTATGATGCTGGAGTTAGGGACTGCAGACATAATTTTGGGTGTGCAATGGTTAAGAACTCTAAGCAAATGTTTAATGGATTGGGAAAATCATGAACTTTCATTTATCTATAATAGGGAGATGGTTACTTTGAAGGGTGATCCTACACTTCATGTTGTGATGGGGCAGAAGTCTGAGAAGTTGGTGGGGCGGACTGAGGTCCAATCTTTAAGTCCATTAGATGATAAATTAGAACTGAGTCAAATGGAAGTGATTCCTTAAGAGGTGGAGTTGTTGTTTGAGCTATATAAAGGAATGTTTGCGGAGCCAACTTCACTGCCACCAACAAGAGGCAGAGAGCATGATATAACCTTAGTACCTGGTACTGGTCATGTGAGTGTGCGACCCTACAGGTACCCTCATGCTCAGAAAGAAGTAATGGAGACCATGGTCAAACAAATTATGGATGCAAGGACAATCCGTCCTAGTACAACTCCTTTTTCTAGTACAATTCGTTTTAGTCTTCTTTGATGATATTTTGGTATACAGTTCCTCACTGGATTTGCATACGCAACATTTGGAGTTGGTGTTGAAGGTACTTCAGCAACATCAACTATATGTTAGTCGAAATAAATGCTTGTTTGCTCAGGAAAAGGTGGATTATTTAGGGCACATTATCTCTGTTGCAGGGATGTCTACGGATCCCAGTAAGATTGAAGCCATGGTGAAATGGCCTACTCCCCTGAATATCAAAGATTTGAGGAGTTTTTTGGGGCTTACTGGCTATTACAGACGATTTGTCAAAAGTTATAGAGCTATTGCCTAGCCATTAATTGAGCTCCTGAAGAAGGATAAGTTTGAATGGTCTGCAAATGCGCACTGAGCTTTTGATAATCTCAAACAGGCTATGATTTCAGCTCCAGTGTTGGCTTTACCTGACTGCACAGAAAGATTGTGGGGGTCAAACATCTCCCACCTGATATACGAAGGTGAACAGTTAACATAAAAGACTAAGTCTCCATTTATCCAGGCCGAGGTCGTGTCTTGAAGCACGACCTCGGCCAAACACGTTATGATAAAATGACGAGGAGGTCGTCGTGAGTCACTTCCTCGGCATTACCTTCGTAGTTAAACATGCCGAGCACATTAGCCGAATCATGCGCTCGGCATAGTCCGTTACACTCATAAAACCGAGGACATTATCTAAACCATGTCCTCGGTCATTCGTAAACCACAATCGTCCTTTGAATATGCCGAGGACGATAGCTGAATCGCGTGCTCGGCATAGTTCAGCACACACATAGCCGAGGGCACGATCGATAGTTTGTCCTCGGCAACGCTTCTACTCATTGTGGCAGGCCGAGGAAATGACGAAAGTCATGTCCTCGGCCCATTCCTGTCACACCCCGAAGGCCGAGCTTACCAGCCAACCACGGTGGGCCGAGCAGCCCAAAGTAAAGGGGCCTCAAGCCCAGAGGAACGAGCCGACCTGAAGGCGAGAGCGAATTAGAAAGATACGAGAAGATCTAGGAGTTTAACATATCTCTAAGTCGGCATATTTCCGTATAAATACTTCCTTAGGTTAAACTTGTAGATCATCTCTTTCTGGCCTAACAAACCCTAAAAAGCTTACGCTACGAAAGACCTTTTTACTCTCAATAAATTCAAAGCAACCTTTTGCTAGTTCTTTCTGTTTGTGTCCACTCTTTGTATCGAGTCCCTCGCTAAGAATCTCGAACAAATAGTGATTGTGTGATCCTACCCACACAAAGATTCATTGTAGAAGTTGATGCATCTGGTTTTGGTTTGGGAGCAGTGCTAATGCAGCGGAATAGTCATATTGCCTATTTTAGTCATGGTTTGACTGAGAAGGAGCAGAGGAAGCCAATTTATGAACGAGAACTTATGGCAATTGTAATGGCAATCCAGAATTGAAAGCATTACTTGTTTGGGGTGCAATTCTTAGTAAGAATATACTAGAAAAGTCTCGAATATTTGTTGGACCAGTGAGAGGTATCAGTGGATTACCAAAAATGGTTGACCAAGTTGTTGGGTATGACTTTGAGATTGAATATTAACCGGGGTGTGAGAATAAAGCCGTTGATGGGTTATCTCGAATGGGGGCTGGTCCAGAATCCAAAGTCAGTTCTCTGTTGTTGGCATTGACAATTCCTGCCACCCTTCAGTTGCAAGATTTGTATACTGAGATTGATGCCAGTGTGGAGATACAACAGCTGATTATGTAAGTGGTGGAAGGTAGTCTAAAGAAGGAAGGATACTCAGTAAAGGATGACCATTTGTTTTACAAAGGGGAGATTGTGTATTCCTCAAGATTCTGCATTTATTCGTTTGATCTTGGAGGAGTTTCATGATAGAATTCAAGGTGGCCATTCTGGTGTGTTAAGGACTTTGAAGAGGGTGCAGTCTCAATTTTACTGGAGAAACATGCGAGCTCACGTTCAGAAATATGTGTCAGAATGCAGCATTTGCTAAACGCATAAATATTCCACTCTATCACCAGCTGGTCGTCTTCAACCTTTACATATCCCTGATCAGTTTTGGTCTCATTTGGCTATGGATTTCATTGAGGGATTACCAAAATCTTAGGGCGTGAATGTTATTCTGGTGGTAGTGGATCGTTTGAGTAAGTATGCTCATTTCATTACTCTCAAACATCCGTTTAATGCTACTGATGTGGCAGTGAAGTTTACCAAAGAAATCATCAGGCTTCATGGTACTCCTGATTATGTTGTTTCGGATAGAGACAAAGTCTTTACTAGCTTCTTTTGGCCTGAGTGTGCTCGACTAACTAAGACTAAGTTGACGATAGCTACTGCTTATCATCCAGAGACTGATGGATAAGCAGAGGTCCTCAACAAATGCCTGGAGACTTATCTTCGCTGCTTTGCTTCTGATCATCTGAGAACTTGGGCCAATTACCTCCATTGGGTTGAGCTATGGTAGAGTACATCTTATCACACCGCTTTGCAGACTACACCTTTTAAGGTTGTCTATGGCAGGGACCTTCCTCGTATTGTGAAGTTTGAGCCTGTCTCTACTTCAAATGTGGAACTGGAAAGATTGTTAAGTGACAGAGACTTAATGTTGGAGGAGATCAAGGGTCATTTGATCAGAGCTCGGAAATTGATGAAGAATAATGCGGACAAACACATGCGTGATTTGGAATTTCAGGTGGGTGATAGAGTTTACTTGAAACTCAGACCATATAGGCAGCAATCAGTGACTAAACGTTTTTGCCAAAAGCTCGCTGCCAAGTATTATGGTCCATTTGAGGTGTTGGAACGAGTTGGTGTAGTGGCGTATCGCCTGTAATTACCAGTAGGATCTGCTATTCATCCAGTGTTTCATGTGTCATTGCTTAAACCAGTTCTAAGCAAGAACCATCTGTTGAATCCTCTTCCTCAGGTATTTAATGATTTGGATGAGTGTGTGGTCACACCTGAAGATATTTTGGAAACTCGATACAATGTGGAAGGCGAACTAGAGGCCTTGGTTGCTTGGCTCGGGTTACCTTCTCATGAATCCAGTTGGACGTTGATTCGTGATTTCGCTCGCCAATTTCCAGACTTCTAGCTTGAGGGCAAGTTTAATTCTGAAGGGGGGGGGGAATATTGATAAGCCTTGGAAAATATATATGAGAAGAGGAAGAAGATAAGAAGAGAAAAGAATGAACTGGCAGACAAATAAGGAAGGCAATTAAAGTCGTTAAGTTAGTTACAAAATTAGATGGGGGAAATCCTCTCTTATAAATAGAACCATACTTGTAAAATCATCTTGTTTATTTTTATTGGCATTTTGTGTTCTTCGTAACAACATTTTACATCAATAAAGTGGAATTTGCGTAGCTAAGTTCTATCACTTAGCAATCTTCTATACTTTTTTTTTTTTTTGAAATTTGTTAAAATATATTAAAAAAAAATTGTTTTACATCACCAAGTGACCCAAAGTATCGAAGAAAACAGAGCAAAGTTTGCGTACAAAGGAGGATTTAGGTTTTTCGCAATTGAAACCAGGTTCCTAGCCCATCATCAAACAAAGGATCTCCAAGTAGCCTAATAGAGCTGATTATGTTCCGAATTTGCTTGTCCACCATCGTGACGAGAGTGGCCGGGGGGAGTCCCACAGTACCATGCCGTCGTGCGTTTTGTTCACGCCATATGAAGTAAACACTGGCTTGGAAAGAGTATCTCCTGAGATAGAGCTCAGCTCCGTCGCCATTAGAAGAGGAAACATGATCGAGCAGCTGGTTCCATTGTAAGGGTGCTTGCAAGCCTAAGAGGCGAACAACCAGAAGTGTCCAGACTCGCGAAGAGTATGAACAAGCAAAGAACAAGTGATTTCTGGTTTCCATCGGATGGGCACAAAGGACGCAGGCCGTGGAAACATTTGAGTGCCAGAGAGCCATGCGATCACCTGTGGTTAGTCTGTCGAGCATAGCTAACCAAAGTAAGAAAGAGAACTTTGGTGTATTATGTGAAAACCAGACCCCTTGATGCCAGGAGACTTGAGGGTGTTGCGTGTGGAGCAGAGACATAGTACTAGATGTCGAGAAGCGTGGCTTGTAAACATCAGAGCGTACTTTCCAGAGGGTACGATCAGCATTAGAGTTTCCTTGTGCCGCCAGCTGAGCTACTTCGTCCATTATAGTAGCCAGTAGCTTCTGTCGGGGCCGTCGAGAGCGTGTCTTAGTCATGGCTTGAGCTACTGTGGCATGTAGGGGAAGACCAAGATCAATGGGACCTCTTGGACCCGCGACTTCCAGCAATTGACCCATGTTGGACCAGTTATCATACCAGAAGGATGTAGAACGTCCATTCCGAACATCAACTCGAACCATAGTAGAAGCTAGTTGTCGAACTTTGAGAATCTTATTCCACATCCATGAACCTCGTGGTGTGGCTTTAACTGACCAGAAAGAAGCTTGCCGAATGAGGTGTTCATGTATCCATGAAACCCATAATGAGTGTGTGGATGATAATATCCGCCAGACGAGCTTAAGTAGACAGACCAAACTGATATCCTTAAAATTTTGCAAGCCTAGGCCCCCTACCGTTTTTAATAGACAAACATCTGTCGACTTCACCTTTGCCTTCCGCGTATTCAGACTAGGACCTGACCAGAGGAAAGCTGCACATAGTTTCTCAATTTCTTTCACGCAGGATGATAGGAGTCGAAAAGCGAACATCCAAAAGTGCACAATGCTTTGAATAACCGATGTGATCAGTTGAAGACGACCGGCATAAGAAAGCAAGCGTGCTGTCCAGGAAGAATTTTTTTTCCGAATTTTATCCAGTAAAGGCTGATAGTCCAGTCTCATCATTTTCTTCGTTAGTAAAGGGAGTCCCAGATAACGAACTGGCAGCTGTCCCATAGAGAAAGGGAACCGTTCAAACAGAGCTTGTCGCGTCGATAGTTGAACTCCAGCGAGAAACAAAGTAGATTTTGGTAAACTAATTTGCAGGCCGGATTCAATGCCGAAAGTATCAAAGATAGAAAGGATCCCTTCCATCGATCTCAAAGTGTCGTCACTGAATACCAACAAGTCGTCTGCGAAACATAAATGTGTGAGACCAAGGTTCTTGCACCCAAGATGATAGCCAAACACATGTTCACGAGCTCCTTTATCAAGAAGTTTGGAGAGCACGTGCATACATATGACGAACAAATAAGGTGATAGAGAACAGCCTTGTCGGAGCCCTCTCTTACTTGGAAAATACCCAGCGATTTCCCCATTAACTTGGACAGAGAAAGAAGCTGTAGTAACGCAGAGCCAAATCCAGTGAATAAACATAGCAGGGAAGCGAATAGCTTGCAAGACAGAGAGCAGGTAATCCCATTGGACTGAATCAAATGCCTTGGAAATATCAATCTTCATAGTACAGCGAGGTGAGATAGTCTCCTTGTGATAATTGTGCGTCAATTCGGTGGCAAGCAACACATTCTCAATGAGCAGGCGGTCTTTCACGAATGCTGATTGATTCGGCGCGATAAACCGAGGGACGAGACGCTTTAGGCGGTTAGCAATGAGTTTAGATATAACCTTGTAGAGCACGTTACAGCAGGAGATAGGTCGATAATCTTTCATCTCATCGGCACCTTCTCGCTTTGGAATGAGTGCTAAAATGGTGGAATTAACACTCGTGGGGAGAAAACCTTTCAAGAATAAAGATTGTACATCGGTTATAAAATTTTTGCTGATAATCGGCCAAGCTGCTTTGTAAAATTCAGTGGTGTAAACATCCGGGCCAGGTGATTTATTGTTGGGCATAGAGAAAAGAACATCTCTAATTTCCGCATCAGTGACGGTATCAGTCAACTGCACACAATCTGCATCCGAACATTTGAATTGAAGCAGTTGTTCCAAGTCATCAAGAGGTGGGAATGTATGTCCCTCTGGTTCAAACTGTAGGAATTGTTCAAAATGGTGGACGGCCTCCTGCTTAATATCTATTCGAGAAGATGTTATGGATCCATCAGGACGACGTATTTCTCGGATCCCATTCTGAATAGAGCGAAGTGTAGCTGCACGGTGGAAAGCCGTATTGTTTTGATCTCCAATGTTAAGCCAATGGAGTTTTGATTTTTGTCAGAGGAAAGCCTCCTCTAGGTCAGCAAGTCTCTCCCATCTCAATGCTGCAAGCGTCTCTGATGCCTGGTTTTGGACAGATGGGCTTTGCAAGGTGTTGAGTTGGAGCGCACAGAGAGTCTCATGAGCTGCTTGCGTCTGTTTATTATGTCACCCAGAGATTCCTTGGTGAGAGTACGAAGAATAGGCTTGAGATTCTTCAATTTCTTTGAGAGCATTCGAAGGGCCGAAGTCGAGTGAAAGAGAGGAACTGTCAAGCTCGAATAGTTCTCGACAGTGGGTAAAAAAACATCAGATGTCGTCAAAACGTTCACAAATTTCAACGGTTTATTTGGCCGTATCAACTCAACCTCCATATTTGCTCGAATATGCAGATGGTCTGAGCAACCCCCAGCTTCAAAAACACGATAAGAGGAAGGAGAAATCATCAGTCAGGGTTGATTAATGAGGACCCGATCAAGCTTTTTGCAGATTAGTCCGTTTTGTCTCTTATTGCACCACGTGAAAAGGGGCCCATGAGAGCCCATGTCCGTTAAACTACATACCCGCAAAACCTCCTGGAACTCAATGGAACCAGCCGTTAAGACATACCCTGGCTCTGAGTGCTCCATCCCATCCACGATCTCATTGAAATCTCCGAGTACCATCCATTTCTATTTTGTGAAGAGGTAGCATTATGGTGAGCAATGAGATCTCTCCACAAGACTTGCCTCTCTGTTTCCGTATTCAAAGCATAAACAAAAGAAACATAATAATCCTCATCTCCTCCATCGACGGTAACTAGGCAAGTGATTACTTGGCTACTCTTAAAAATTGGGACCATATGCATAGAGTTCCTCCATAGGACCCATATTCTACCAAGAGAGTCATACTCATAGTTGCATACGGCTGACCATCCTCCAAACACCTGTGGAATAATCTTTTATTTATTTTTCTTCAGTAACTCGAGTCTCCAATATACATCCAAAATTGAAAGCATAATCGTTTACCCATTTTCTCATGACGGAATGTTTTGACTTTTGGTTAAAACCTCGTACATTCCATGAGAAACTCGACATTTAAAGATGGAGATTTTGGGAACCCTTCTTCTTGTTCTTACCCGATTGCCCAGATAAGACATTTATAGAATGGCCATCCCTAAAATAGCGATGATTCATTTTAGCTTCACGCGGGGGCAGAACACGGGATCCTCCTCGCTTCGTAGTTATTAAAGAAACTGAGTGTTCAAGCATTGTAGCTTGTCGTTCAGGCTCGGTGGTCATAGGTAAGTCTGCTTCTTGGTCTTGTAGGAGATCAAATCTGGTGGGAGAGGCGATCAACAGAGAGTCCTGGGTACGGTCTATGCGACCTGTCTTCGTTGGTGTTGTCCATTCTCCTTCCTCTGTTTCGTCAATGAGGTTGGTAGCAACTCTGTCTGCGACGGAGTTGTTGTCAGGAGGAGTTGTTTGCAGGGCTTCAGTACCAACTATACGGTCGTTGACAGGGGCATTTACAGAGGGAATGACCCCATCGTCTGCAGGTGTAGACGTTTGTGGAGGAACCAACACCTCTCTGTTCTGGGGCAAAACATTCTCTCCATTGCTACTTCCCGAATCCGAGTCTATGATCACTTCGGAGTTGGTATCAACTCTCTTGCCTTTATCTGTCGTAGTCTCCGGCTGTTTCTTTGATTTGCATTCTGCACCTTTATGACCCCATTTTGAGCATTTGGGGCACTTCGAAGGCAGCCAAGGATATGTATAGGTGATTGTGACGTCTTTTCCATGTTTTGAATGATAGGTAAAGGATTGTGGAAGTGGCTTTGTGAGGTCAATGTCCACAAAAACCTTTGCTTCGTCAAAACTTTTACAGTTCTCGGTTTCTAAGCGATGTGGGAAACCCACCGGACAGGCTAAAGAGCCAAGGCCCTTTCGATGAAACAACTCTCTGGGGACATTCTTCAGGATTATCCACGAGGGGATAATTTTGAGTTCCTTATCTTCCTCCTCTTCCACTGGACTACATTTTGTGACCACCATGGGGAGACCCATGATTGTCCATAGGCTACGACGTAGCACACGATTCCTCACACTCTTATTTGGTATTCGGAATTTCACAACGATTTTGTTCTTGATAAAAACGTCTATCTTGAGTTCTTTTTCCCCTATTGTCCATATCCTATTGACAATCATATGGATCTTCGCAATAGCAGGTGCGGCATCAGAAAACTTACCCACAATGAGGTCCTCCCAAAGTGGAGTAGCATCCTCAAAGATCTCCTCTGGAAAGGTGATAACGTCTACTCCATCGATCCGTTTAATCTCCGAATCAACCGTAGATAAGCTTCTTTAGTTTTGGACAACGGCTGCGTAAGAAACCGGTGCTTTAACCTTAGCCGTAGCAGATCCCTCCAATTTGGACTCGACGGCAGTCACTTCTTCCCCAACCTTCTCCTCAATCCTTTCCTCAGACTTCTCCTAAACCCTTCTCTTAAATTTCTCCTCAACCCTTTTCTCCACTGGAATCTCCTCGCGTGTGTTCTCCATCATTGGCGATTCACCCGCGACTGTGTGTGGAATCTCCGGCGGTAGGCCGGTTCGCTCAGCCGTCATTTGCCCTAGCGTGGGCTGCACGATTCTATACTTATTTTCTAGTGGATGTTAATGTTACATCGACATATATCAATTTTTATCATCATTAAAATACCGGTTGGACCATCTCATTTATCAATCAGACATCAACTCCTCACTAGTCACTACCAATATACATTTAATATTCACATCGACATGTCACCATTTACCCAAAGGTTAATTTGTTCAACACATTGATTGTTGGGGCGTGGATTTTGAATTTGATTGAATAATGGAAGTTACTGTGATGTTTTGGATACAAAGTGGCGATTTCCTCGAAGACCGATTGCGATCAGAAGAGATATTGATACAATGACCAAAACAAACCAAAAGCATAGCATATAGCTAAAACAACTTGAGACAGAACCGATAAAGAGCTCTAATGGCATCTCCCTCTATATATATTCCTTGTCTACTTACCTCTAGTTAGGTCCAGTCTTCTTCTTCTCTTCTCCTTCCAGGCTCTACAACCTCAAGCTTTGCAGATCTGTAGTAGACTTTGTTAAAGCTCTACAAAAGTACTCTCTTATCTCCGGTATTGTTCGCTGCACCAGCTGGTTCTGCCTGCAGTTTCATTCACTTTGTTTCAGATAAATCGTGATACACAGAATCTTTGGGGGGAGTGAGTGAGCTTATTTATATTACCAAGGCCTTGAACTCAGTTTATCGAAATGCTCCAGGATGAACAAAATACATGCTTGCCTCAGTGACATTGCATGGAATGCTTCTGAGAGGTCGTACATGCTTTCTATGTTTTCCAACATTATATCCTTCCATTTAATATGTGACCGTGTCAGATTTTCGATAAATCATTATGCAAACCATGTCACTCTACAGTCTACACTGCGATCATTCTGGCTCACCTGAGCAATTGTGTATTCACAAAGTCGTTTAAGCCCCTCTAAGAGATACTGGTCTGCTGCTCTTAGAAGATCTTGTGATATTTCAATAGTTATGTCGACTGATCCCGTGTATATAAACCTGAAAATCACAATCCATTGTGAGGCAATGACATGTATATAAAGACTTCTCACAGACTAGACGAGCCTGTAGGCGTTCCTCATTACCTCATCATTAACTCAAAGACCTCCCATTTGATATTCGGAATCTCAATATCTCTAGCGTCTTTTTCCTGTGGTATAAACAAAACGCAAACTGAATGAGACATTTCAGCTCCAATTTGCTCATGAGATGCAAAATATTAATGCCTTCATTTGACAGAGAGCAAAGTAGCATAAAACCAATACAGGTCATAGCCATCATATGGCCAGTAAATTATCATTTTTATTTCCTCCACAAGAACACATCGACCATCCAGAACATTAGATCACTTACTCTGTAACCACCATCGAACATTGCACGAAACGCATCTGAAGATGCCAGCAAACAAATTCTGTGTGCAAAGAATCTCCTTCCTGCATTATGATTTTTTCTGCTTTACGTATGGGGTTTGGAGCTAATAAGAGTGCTGCAAATCCCAGATTAATAATAATTACCTTCGACTAAAAAGGTTACATCAGACAGCGTAGGATTATTTACATATTGCTCTCCGAGATAAACCTGTCACACACACAAAAACAGAGAAGGAATACTGCCTTGAGACTTCCACCCCTTATGTACTGGAAAACTGAAGCAATTAGGAATCTCACCCTTTGTGTTGGAGAAGGAGGAGCGGCATCAACCGGAGAAAGTGCCATAGATTTATTTGCTAATTTGTAAAGTGCTGCAGCACCATCGAGTTGCTGTTTAGTGTTTGAAGAACCAAGAAGACAGAGTAGCAACTCCAACCCTGTCAAAAGAAAACTCAATTAAAAAAATCGCATAATGAACATCTAGAGTGAACATTAAATTGCATTAAAGTAAGTGAAGACAAGAAAAGAAAACATGCAGATGTAAATTCAAAAAGCTGTGACGTGCCATTGTCATCTATGAATATGGTTCTCTGATCCTCTGGAGAACAGAGATGAGCGAGAGCAAGAGCAACTCGTCTTTGGATAGACTTCTCAGAAATGCGCATTAGGTACAACAGATGTCTCAGAACCTACAAAAGAAAATCAAACCACAGAAATCTCAAAGGTCGGATAAAAACAATGCTAATTTTTCACACATCTACAATCTGTACTTTGTGTATGCTCTAGTCACCAGAAGCGGAAATAACAAGTTTAAAGACAAGCATCATTCCACTTACTCTTCCATGAATCTTCTCCTCCAACCTCTTCAACGTTTTGGAGACACAATCCTTAGTTGCCTACAAGAGTATTGCATATTATAAATACCCAACGGGCGAATAAGATAAATATATTTAAAACTACTAAAGTTTATATCTAGCCACTAAAAGGAGTATGTCGGCGCCATTCTGGATTCTGGAAAGTAAAGGAAAATTTTACATACTTGAACAATAAACTCTCCATCCTGTAGCTTCTGGATACCTCCCACCCTGATAAAATCTGACACATTATCCTAGGGGAAGAAAACTAGATCAATAATCCATTTAACGAGGTTTACCATCAAAGTTTGCATCTTGATTAGAACATATACAGAAGGTACCGTACAACATACCTCATTGTCAGCAAGGCCATATAGAGCAAATGCAGCATTGTGTTGCAAGGACCCATTTTTTGAATCAAGAAGCTTTAATAAAGGTCCTAAACCACCACTATGGGCAATACCAGCTTGATTGTGGGAATCCTGTAGAAAGAGTATGCTAGAAATTAGGAGATATCGATTTTGTTATTCTCAACTCAATGGCTATAAGACGCTCAAAGCTACTTAAAACAGTTTTAGAAACACAAATATTAAGAATATACAAGTACGATTTCAGGAACTCATCTTCCACAACCAAGGAAGTCAGTTACATCTATGAAAGCAAAAAAATCCAGAATCAACTCATAAGAAACAGTAGACAACCAGGGCAACGGAAAACTATCCAGGATGAATAGGTATTATTTGAACAAACTAATAAATAAAAGCAAGAAATCGTTAAACATAGTTATGGTATCAAATATTTGTAGTGGAAGTAAGAATAATACTGAAAGAGTGAAGTTGCGATTTTACGACCCTCAAACTGGGAATGACTCAAACTTTAAAAATTAAAACTAACAAATGTTTAAAACAAGACGGACCTGTGCCAATCTCCCCAGTGCAAAGGCCGACATTTCCTTCAACTGAACGTCAGGTGACTGAAGCATCTCAATCAAAGGACGGACGGCACCCCTTTGTACAATGTGCACCTGCAAAATTACACTTTTCAGTATGAATGAGGAATGAAACAGACACAAACAAATTAGAAATTGATCTAAATTACTGGGAACTGAGAATGTATATTCTATAAATCAACAGCAACAAACAACTTATCACCTAGTATAACAAAACAGAAAGAAAAGAGTTTGGGCTTTGGGGAACGGCAAAGGAAGTGACAATATAAACTCGGGATGAAATAGTACCTTACAATCAGAATCAGTTGAGGCAAATTGCCCAAGTAATAAAGCCGCCTCTCTTTGGCTCTCAGGGCAACAAGAGCTGAAGTAAAAAAAAAAAAGAGCAAAGTATCTTAGCTCTAACTGAAGCCATTATAGCTCTACAATTAACCATGTATATCAAAATGGTGAGGCTCCATGTACCTAAGAAGACCAATCACAGGTTGCAACGCCCCGGCAGCAAGAACCTCTTTTTTAATGTTTGGAGACGAATGTACTAAATTGCCTATAACTCCAACCTAAAAGCATCACTCAGCTGGTTATTTAATGTCAATAAATCACAATGATAACTCTTGCCCAGGCGATACTACTAACCGCTTCATAATGTATAGCAGCATCCTCTGATCCTAGCATAAGAATGAGAGTGGGAAGAGCATTGCATTCAACTATCTGGAACAAAAAAACAATAACTGTTTTATCATGCTCCATCCAAATCAAAGTAGAAGGTGTAAGATAGCAATATTTACCTGGTTCTTGTTATCATCATTTTTAAAGGCAAGGGTTCTCAAAGCCCCTGCTGCTGCTCGCTGAACCTTTGAGTCAGAAAATTCAAGCAACTCCACGAGAGGTGGAATACCACCTTCTAGCCTGGTTGTCAAGAATTGGACGTCATAAGAATAGTTGTAATGAAATAAAATGTTGAAAGAAAGAAATGACTTGTATATGCTGACCTAACACGGGTCTTGATGCTGCTGTTCTCATGAGCAAGATTTGTAATGGCATCAGCTGCTCTTCTGATAACACTATTAACAGCTCGAGAAGTAGAGCCATCTTTGTTTCTTTTCAATAGATTGACAAGATGAGGTAAGGCACCTTTGTCTACTATCAGTTTCTGATACTCTGGCTGCAATCAGTTCCACAACAAGTATATAAAAACTAGATGTGAAGCAAAGTAACATTAAAGGCAGCTACTAGAGAAAAGGAAGATCAAAACCTTAATTGCAAGAAGACCAAGCGCAAAAGCGCTTCCCTTCTCAACCTCATGTTCGTACGGCTTTTGAGCCAATTCTCCATCGCTGCAGGGCGGCGCCTGCAGATGCGTCATAAGCGCCGGAACAGCTCCTCCATCGACAATCGCGTTCACTAAATCTTCTGCTGAACAATCGCAAGTCACTAGTCATGCATATGTGAAGATAAAAAGAAGTAAGATCGGGCTCTGATCTTCACCGTTTTTGGCGAGCTCGGCAAGGACTTGAGTAGCGCGCTTAGCGGCGGCGCGATCGGATTCTTGCCAAGAGAAGGTGGAGTTTAGTACGGAAACTTGAGCAGCAACTTCGGTGAGGAGCGCATGGCCTCCGTCGGTGTTAACGGCAGAGATCTCTCGATCCTCCGTAGCGGCTGCTCCTTCCTCTAGCTTTCTCTTCTGTCCTTTTCGCTCAGGGAAACTCCGGCCGTCTCGCCTCTCCGGTTGCTTCTCCATCCTTGACAGAACCAAAGACGATTGCGAAGAAGATCAGAGCAGCGTTTTGAAATCAATCCTAGCAGAAATGAGATCAGGGGTATTTTCGGCATTTAGTTACCTTCCTTTTATTTTATTTGTTCTAGTAAAAGCTTTTTTTTTACCGATTTCAAATTTAATGTTTTTTTCTTTTTTTTGATGAAGCCAAATTTAATATTTATAGAAAATTCTGTAAGTAGGTTTTTGGACTTTTTGTGGTCTGCCGCAAAGTATACATGTTTGAAAATGTGAATAAAATATTTTCAAAATGATAAGTATGAGAGAATAATTATTTCTTTATACATTGAGACCACATGAAATGAGAACACATGAGCATGCTTTTAGTTTTAAGTTTCAACTTTGAAGAAATAAAGGGAAAAAGGTAGAGAAAACAATAAAGTGGAGGAGAGGGGAGAGAGTAAAGGATGTATTTGGACCTCGGTAAACATATACCTCATTCTTTTGTCTCTCAATACCATATATGTAACAGTATTTGAATTTGTTTGTCAAATTGTGATTGTCAAAATAAATAGTTATAGCCTTATAGGTGAGGTCAAGGTAGATGTGTTTGCGCAAGTGGATACTTGGATAGTGATAACGTCGTTATTTTACCGTTTTTAGTGTAGATTTTCAGTGTTTTTACTAACGAACCAAATAAAAGTATGAAATTGTTGTTTTTCACTTGTTTATGTTTTAAAGTGTTTTTGAGAAAACTAATACATTTAGGTGCTTAAATAGATATTTTTATTCAAAGACAACAATCCATCATAAGAAGTTCATGTTTAAATGAAGATTCTATGCATTTTGAATGAAGCCAAGATTTGAGGATAATGAAGCCACGTGAAGCAGTTGTCATGTGTAATTGGAGTCAAGTCATTCGGCTTCATAATCAAAGAGGAAATGTCCAATCATTGAAGAGATGTCTTTCTGGAAACCCAAAAAATTTAAAGGCCTCATCAATCGAATGCAACATCCTCATTCGATCACTTAGTGAGGGTTAACATTAAAAGCTTCAAGATTCTTCTGAAAGTATTCAGTGGTTATTCAAAGTAACCATAAAATCAAATATTGTGATGTTTATCCATTAATTCTTCTCAACTTCTTTTGCCCACCTCTTCACACTATAAAAGGCAAAGAACCACGACATAAAAAAATCACCCACTCACAAGCTTACAAGCGAGCCAAAATTCATCAAAATTTCATAATTTTCCTTAATTTCCTTTGTAGTTTTTATTCAAGTGATTTCAAAGGGAGAAATTCCCATTTCATGTCTTCTGATTTGAAGAAGTGTTATGAACCCTTTTTGCTTTTTAATATAATTAAAATTTCTTATATGGTTGTTGCTTTTACGTTTATCACCAACGTGTATGAGTAGTTTCTTAGTTAAGAATAGATGTTATTCAAAAGGAATCATGGTTTGATAGATAAGCAATAGAATTTATGACATGACTAGTTATAACTTACTTTCTTATCATAATTCTTAAAATTATCATAGAATTGATTGTGGCTAGAAAATCACTAGCGTAATTAACCTAAAAGCTGATTTTGAAAGCTCTAATATATATTCTCGGAAGAACAATTGATTTCTAAAACTTTACGCCTTGGTTAGGGACTAAAAGGGCGAAGCAGTATTTTATATTAACATGGAACTCGTTAATCTAGACCGGTTATGCCCACAAAGGATACTCGAATGACAGTGATCTCAAGTTCTATAACATTTCTAAAATATTACATAAATCACTATCTTGAATATTTCAAACCGCGATCCCTGCGAATTACTTTGACTTCCTAACGCTTTTTATTATCTGTTTACTTACGTTTTAATTGATTTTAAAATTTCATGAACAACCGTTCGATCAATTACAACCTCAATCAATTGAATGCCCCTCAGAAATTAACCAAAATTTTTTTTGCTGCTTAGCTGGAATGAAATCATGTTTGCTATTGCGTGCACTTTACTCTATGTGGATTCGACCCCTCAATACTACTGCGGAAGCATGTGCACTTGAATAAAATATTTGGGTGAAAACTGGATCCCCACCAAAGAGCGGAAATGATGTTTTAAAGAGAGAAAATGATGTTTAAGAGAGAGAAGGTAGAAAAAACTCTTTAGTATTGTTCAAAATGCTTTAGATGATGACAAATGAAGGATTTCACCCATCTATCTATATACATAAAATTAAATTTTCTCTCTTTTGGTGATGACACATCATCATCCACATGGATAACATATCATTTTCGTATTAAATATTTACAAAATAATTTAATTCAACATATACTTAACATTTTAATTACACTTTTGTACTAATATATTCAGTTACAAAAGGAATTTGAAAAGTCATCCATGATAACACCTCTCAAAATATATAAATCATATTAAATATTAGTATTAAAAATTCACAATCTAAAACTAAGTATTTTGATTAATATAAGGTAATGAATCCAAACAGATATAATCAATATTTAAGTTGCTGAAAACAATTATACTAAGTAATGACTTGAAAAGAATCTAAATCATAAAATTACAAATTCTAAAATTAAAACACTCATAGGGTACCAACATTAATATATCTAAAACAATGAATTGGAATTTTATATTGAACTCTTTTAGTAGATAAATATAAAAATTACACATAACAAAATTAGTTAATCTAAAGAAAATTTTCAAAACTACCCCTTTTACTCTACCATTTTCATAAATACCCATTTTTTGTGATTTTTGAAAATATATTGGTTTTAATAAATTGGGAAATTTTAATAAATACCACTTTTGAATCACTCCTTTTCGAAACTACCACTTTTAGTATATTTGTAAAAATACTATCATTTACTAAAGTTATTTTTCATTACAAATTACAAATTTGCTAGGATTTAGGGCTTTAGGATTTAGGGTTTAGTAAAATTATATAGTTTACGATTGACTTAGGGTTTATAGGGTTTATAATTTAGGGTTAAACTCTTATAAAATTACTATTTTAAATATTTTAAATTATTCTATAATGTAGGGTTTAGGTCTTCTGTTTAGGAACCCTAAAAAAAGTTTTAATCCTTAATAAATAAAAAACTCCTAAAATATAAACCCTAAAACCTTAAACATAAACCCAAATAGTTATTAAAACACTAAACACTAATCCTATAAGATTTTAGCCATAAATTCAACCTCAAATCACCACTATATCCAAAAAGGGTATTTTTAAAAAGAAAAGGTGATATTTTAAAAAGTTAATCGTGTGAAAGATATCAAATATGTTTTGCACATCAACCATCAATATGAAAAACGTGGGAAATTTGATGAAAGACAATAAGTTTAAATTTCCATTATTAACCCATAATTGGGAAATGGGAAGAGAGAAACACTATCTTAAACATCGAACGATATTCTCTAACAACAAACACATTTAATCGTTTGAAACATATTAATATGTTTTAAACATTATTCATCAATATTTTTAAAAAATATTAATTATCAATATAAAAAATTTGGCAACCATTTCACAATTTATGGTGATTAATAAACACTAATTTTTAATTATACATAATATGTTTTATTTATAAACATTTGATTGTTTTATCTTACACAAATCATAAACTATTAAATATAGAAGCCAATGATTAAATAAACAAAATATAATAATACCATTCAATTTGATATGTATACATTCAAATATTATCATTGTTAATTCTCTTCAGTGCAATAAAACATAGTGGAAACGAAAAAGTTCTTCAAAACTCAGGAAGATGACTAGAGAGTAGGGGTGTCAAAGGGGTTGGCCTGTTTCTTCAGGTGGGTTCAGCGGTCTAGACCGCGGCGGGCTGCGGTCCAGGAAAATGAAGCCCATGCCCGCTCTGCTATAATAGGCGGATAAACGGGTGACACGCGGTCGAGACGGGTCTTCTAATCCAGATCTGAATCATGTCTCTGTTCTCTGTCAAAAACGATCCCTACAAACAAAAGTCTCTCACTCGGGTCCCGATTATTCAAATCCGTTTGTTTCGAGCCAAAATTCATTGATGGAATCACAGACCCAAGCTGTTTCGAGTCCCGATTTGATGGCCATCGTTCCCTATATTATCATGTTTATCGTTATGCAATCTATGTTAAAACAGAGGGGGAAGAAGACAGTACCAAAAACGTTTGATTAAGTGTATTTGTGTATGTTACCAAATTATTTGTGGAACATCGCTATCTCGATAACAAAACCAATGGAAAAAAAAAATTAATACATCTCGCGCGTAGCGCGGGTCAACCGCTAGTTTATATATAAAATCACCTCCATAATGGATGGTTGGGATTAATTCAATTTAATGGTGGAAAATGATCATCTAAATCATCCCACATATATTACACACATTTTACAAGTCTCTGAACCCTTGTGAAATGGTTCACAAGGTTCCAAAGCATTCTAGACAAATCTTGAAAAAATACCTAAGGAAAAGAGACCAGAAAATTGGCTACGTGTCCAGCCACTAACCTCGTGGTTTCAAAAATCAGATTTCAGGTTAATTACTCTAGTGATTTGCTAGCCGCAATCAATCATATGATAATGTTAAGATTCCTGATAAGAAAGTAAGCTAATCACTAATCATGCCATAAATCTATTGCATATCTACCAAACCACGATTCCCTTTGAATAACCTATATTATTAACTAAGTTACTTACACAAACATGTATGCAATAAACATAAAAGCAAATACAATCATATATAAAAGAAAAAGAGTTCTAAGTACTTCTCCAAATCAGAAGACATATGATGAGAATTTCTCCCTTTGACAACACTTGAGAAAAGAAAGAAAAAGAAATGAAAAACTACGAAAACTTTGGTGAATTTGGTTCGCTTGTAAGCTTGTGAGTAGTGTGTTCTTCTTCAGTTGTGGTTCTCTCCCTTTTATAGTCTGAGGAAGTCGGTATAAGAAGTTGGGAAGAGATATAAATGAATCAAAGGATGGGGATAAAAAATATTTGATTTTATCCTTATCAATCGATCGATTTGTTATTCATTTGATCGATTGTTATCCAAAACTATATTCCGGATAACCACTAAATATTCACAAAAGAGCTTGAAGCTTTTAATGTCAATCCTTCACCAATCGATCTACCAAGGATTTGGCATTCGATCAACTGAGCATTTAAATTTCTTGGGCTCTTTGTGGACTTCCAGAATGACATCTCTTCAATGATTGGGTATTTTTCCATGGTCATAAGACTATATGACTTGATTCTAATTACAAATGAAATCTACTTCACATGACTTTCTTGTCCTCGAATCTCAGCTTCATTCAAAATGCATATCATCTTTATTTAAACACGAACTTCTTATGTTGGATTGCTGCCTTAGGGGAAAAGTACCCATTTATGTAAACAAGTGAAAACACCGATTTCATACTTGATTCCTTTGATTTCGTAAAAAAATACTAAAAATGGTAAAATAATGACCCTACCAAATCCTCCTGACTTAGAGGATGAACAAACAAGATCCTAAAGAAAGGATAATAGGTTTGAAAAATTAGGAACTTGCTTACTTGTGACCATAACTTTAAGTCTGCAACTTCGTGATTTCATTGAAACAAGCTCGCCAAAAGACTCGGTTCTTACTCCCACCACAACTCTTGCAACTGATCCAACTAGATCAAACCTCCAAGCATCTTAACTTCACCAATATTTGACACTCTACATTCATTAGGTTATTGGCATGTGTTTCTTATCAAAGAATATTAGATGAGGTAAATGTTGCTAGGTTTATAATGTAAGAGGCTAATTTAAGTGGTGGAGCTAAAACCATCTAGGGTTACCCATATTCTTCAAGAGAATGCAAGATATTATGTAAAATCGCAAAAGAGAACGGACCACATGATGGTACAACTTCTAGTTATTTTCTTCTTGGCTTCACTTTGTTCCTCCCCCAGACTTAAATTCTTTTAAGGGTCTAAAGTATTCAAACATTAGATAGTTTTTCTTGTAAACGTCTTCCTCTCTTCCCATAATGATCCCTGATTTTTCCTTGGGTTCTTTTTTAATACAAAACTATGGATTAAAAAGACTGGACTTTCACCTTTTTTTTTTTCAATCCAAAATTTTCACCATTTGACAAAGCACAAATTTACCTTAGTTTTTGATGAACTTTCTCAGAAAAATTTAGAATTTGAATTAATCTCTTTGAAATCATCATTTCGTCTTTTAATCTCTTATATGCTCGTTCTTTAGTTTTCACAAGTGATAGGAAAATTGTGTCGGTCTCTTCTATCAAATGTTTTTTTAACACATATCTACATATAAATAGAAAAGAAAAATAGACAACATGGGGTTTGAAAGGAAGTTTAGGTTCATGAGTGTGGTACCAACAAAAAATGAGTTGCATTCAAGATCAACAAGAGAGTGGTAAAGTGGATACGAAGTCTTGAATGTAGACTCATTTCTCTAGTCTAATAACTCTATTAAGTCCAAGTTAAGTAGAGTAAAAAATCAAATTCATCAAAATAAATGCAAACCAAAATCTGTTGTGCATGGAGTTTCTGAATTGATTGTCTCAAACAAGACCGGTAAAAATGGTCACTAGGCCACAAAATCAAGCGTATAATCAACAAAATCTTTTAACTCAATAAAATAGTTTTGACTCAAAAATATATTTTGAAAAAGCGAAAAATTGCACAACAAAACAAAAAGCGAAAAAATGAAAAACATAGCCAAAAGAAACAAAACCGTTAGATAATGAGGAACACCCCGCCTCCTGACTTGAATTAAATTGTCCATGATGTAACAAATCTGTGAGAGTCAAAAGTGGAATGGAAATGGATTGAATGAATGTTACCTCATTAGTCTTCAAATGGATTGAATGGCTCTCTTTTTTTTTGGTTTTTTTGGTTTCTTTGGTTTGTCTTTTTTTTAATGGACTTTACATGAAAATAACTACAACATTAATTTTGTATAGTGATAGTGATGATATTTTAGCGCTTTTCGATATGATTTTTCGGTGTTTTTTATAAGGAAACTATTTGATTTGAAACATAAACTACTGGATTTCATATTTTTTTTGTTTGCAAAGTATTTTTGTGAAAACAATGCATTTTAGGTCACAAATAGGCATTTTCTATCAAGTCCAACAAGTCAACATCAGAAGTCCAGGCCCGGATGAAGGAGATCTTTATTTTGGAATGAAGTGAGGAGTTAGGAAAATCAAGCCACATGAGTTAGTTGTCACATGGGCTTGAAATTAAGTCATTAGCCCTCAGGAGTAAGAAGTTAAGCCTAAATCAGTGAAGGTGTATCCAAAAGCTCGCATGAAATGAAGGCCCAATCCATCGGACCAGAGGCCCACCGATCGATCGAAGCCCATAATCTCAAGGAAGCTTCAAGAACAAATTCAGATATATACCGTTGCATTTGGGGAGATATTATATTTCGTTGGGACAATCAGTGAAGATACTGAATCTTCAGAAACGCGTCTGAAGATGTCAATCTATCGGTGAAGATAGCTACGACCGATCGATCAGAAGAGGATAATCACAAATATTTGGATTCCTATCCAAATCTTCCTCCTGATTCGTCTTGACTCTATACCCAAATCTCTCCCCTATAAATACAGACGACTGAAGCCAGAGAGAATCATCAGAAAATACTCAAAAGCTTACAGGCATTCAGGCTAATAATTTACCAGTTTCTTTCAGTTTCTTTACTTTTATTGCTTCGATCATTGCTTCAAGGACGAAGTTTGTAATCTNACAGGCATTCAGGCTAATAATTTACCAGTTTCTTTCAGTTTCTTTACTTTTATTGCTTCGATCATTGCTTCAAGGACGAAGTTTGTAATCTCTGCACTCCATAGAAGCTA